>LPNX010258508.1:5012-24604 GCA_001517045.1 Pseudotsuga menziesii
ATTTGTGGTATGATGTTGACTAGGGTCAAGACAAGGTATGAGATGTCCAACTAGGGTTTGGTGTGTAATCATGCTAGTTAGGAGAGTGAACTACAAACACATGATCACCAATACTTTCATGCTCCAACTAGGGTCTTGAGACAAGGTCATAGATGTCCAAGTAGGGTTTGGTTCAAGCAATCATGCAAGTTAGGAGAGTCAACTACAAACACATGAGATCACCAATACTTGCACATGCACCAACTAGGGTTTCATGAGTCACCAAGTTGTGCATGATCCAACTAGGGTCAAGACAAGGTATGAGATGTCCAACTAGGGTTTGGTGAGCAATCATGCAAGTTAGGCTCGATTCAACAACAAACACATGAGATCGTGCCAATACTTGCACATGCACAACAACATTATTGGGAACTAAACATTATTGTCGCATTCTCCAATTAGGGTCAAGACAAGGTATGAGATGTCCAAATAGGGTTTGGTGCGTAATCATGCAAGTTAGGAGAGAGAACTACAAACACATGGTCACCAATAGTTGCATGCTCCAACTAGGGTCAAGACAAGCTCATAGATCTGTCCAACTAGGGTTTGGTGAGCAATCATGTGCAAGTTAGGAGAGTCAACTGCAAACACATGAGATAACCAATACTTGCACATGCACCAACTAGTGTTTCATGAGTCACCAAGTTAGAGTGCATGCTCCAACTAGGGTCAAGACAAGGTATGAGATGTCCAACTAGGGTTTGGTGAGCAATCATGGAAGTTAGGCTCGAGTCAACTACAAACACATGAGATCGTGCCAATACTTGCACATGCACAACAACATTATTTGGAACTAAACATTATTGTGGCATGCTCCAATTAGGTTCAAGACAAGGTATGAGACATGTCCAACTAGGGTTTGGTGCGTAATCATGCAAGTTAGGAGAGTGAACTACAAGCACATGATCACCAATACTTCCATGCTCCAACTAGGGTCAAGACAAGGTCATGGATCTGTCCAACTAGGGTTTGGTGAGCAATCATGTGCAAGTTAGGAGAGTCAACTACAAACACACGAGATCACCAATACTTGCACATGCACCAACTAGGGTTTCATGAGTCACCAAGTTGTGCATGCTCCAACTAGGGTCAAGACAAGGTATGAGATGTCCAACTAGGGTTTGGTGAGCAATCATGCAAATTAGGCTCGAGTCAACTACAAACACATGAGATCGTGCCAATACTTGCACATGCACAACAACATTATTGGGAACTAAACATTATTGTGGCATGGGAACTAAACAAGACCTTTAATTGTCAAATACTGCTACTCTTTAGTATGTATTTATTTTCAGCATGTTTTTTGGAATTGAAGTCATGAGATGTGCTTTGTGGTATGATGTTGACTAGGGTCAAGACAAGGTATGAGATGTCCAACTAGGGTTTGGTGCGTAATCGTGCTAGTTAGGAGAGTGAACTACAACCACATGATCACCAATACTTTCATGCTCCAACTAGGGTCTTGAGACAAGGTCATAGATGTCCAAGTAGGGTTTGGTTCAAGCAATCATGCAAGTTAGGAGAGTCAACTACAAACACATGAGATCACCAATACTTGCACATGCACCAACTAGGGTTTCATGAGTCACCAAGTTGTGCATGCTCCAACTAGGGTCAAGACAAGGTATGAGATGTCCAACTAGGGTTTGGTGAGCAATCATGCAAATTAGGCTCGAGTCAACTACAAACACATGAGATCGTGCCAATACTTGCACATGCACAACAACATTATTGGGAACTAAACATTATTGTGGCATGGGAACTAAACAAGACCTTTAATTGTCAAATACTGCTACTCTTTAGTATGTATTTATTTTCAGCATGTTTTTTGGAATTGAAGTCATGAGATGTGCTTTGTGGTATGATGTTGACTAGGGTCAAGACAAGGTATGAGATGTCCAACTAGGGTTTGGTGCGTAATCGTGCTAGTTAGGAGAGTGAACTACAACCACATGATCACCAATACTTTCATGCTCCAACTAGGGTCTTGAGACAAGGTCATAGATGTCCAAGTAGGGTTTGGTTCAAGCAATCATGCAAGTTAGGAGAGTCAACTACAAACACATGAGATCACCAATACTTGCACATGCACCAACTAGGGTTTCATGAGTCACCAAGTTGTGCATGCTCCAACTAGGGTCAAGACAAGGTATGAGATGTCCAACTAGGGTTTGGTGAGCAATCATGCAAGTTAGGCTCGATTCAACTACAAACACATGAGATCTTGCCAATACTTGCACATGCACAACAACATTATTGGGAACTAAACATTATTGTGGCATGGGAACTAAACAAGACCTTTAATTGTCAAATATTGATACTCTTTAGTATGTATTTATTTTCAGCATGTTTTTGGGAACTAAAGTCATGAGATGTGCTTTATGGTATGATGTTGACTTGTCGTAGGGTAAGTCATGAGATGTGCTTTATGGTATGATGTTAACTTGTCATAGGGTAATGTAGAGTACATGTTAAATTGTGTGTACATGTGAGAATTGTATCTAGTATGTTAGTGTGTGTTATTGTGTGTAAACAAGGGTATATATATGTTATTGTACATGTGTTAGAATTGTATGATGTTAAAAAGTTAATGAGTTGATGAGTCACCATGTTGCATGCTCTGGAATTAGGGTCTTGAGACAAGGTATGAGATGTCCAACTAGGGTTTGGTGCGTAATCATGCAAGTCATGGGATGTGCTTTATGAGACGGAACAAGGTAGGGTAATGTAGGGTAAGTGATGAGATGTGCTTTATGGTATGATGTTAACTTGTCATAGGGTAATGTAGAGTACATGTTAAATTTTGTGTACATGTCAGAATTGTATCTAGTATGTTAGTGTGTGTTACTATACATGTAAATTAGGGTATATATGTTATTGTACATGTTAGAATTGTATGATGTTAAAAAGTTGATGAGTTGATGAGTCACCAAATTGCATGCTCTGGAATTAGGGTCTTGAGACAAGGTATGAGATGTCCAACTAGGGTTTGGTGCATAATGATGCAAGTCATGAGATGTGCTTTATGGTATGATGCTAACTTGTCATAGGGTAATGTAGAGTACATGTTAAATTGTGTGTACATGTCAGAATTGTATCTAGTATGTTAGTGTGTGTTACTGTGTGTAAACAAGGGTATATATATTTTATTTTACATGTGTTAGAATTGTATGATGTTAAAAAGTTAATGAGTTGATGAGTCACCATGTAGCATGCTCTGGAATTAGGGTCTTGAGACAAGGTATAAGATGTCCAACTAGGGTTTCGTGCATAATCATTCAAGTCATGAGATGTGCTTTATGAGACAGAACAAGGTAG
Organism: Pseudotsuga menziesii; assembly: GCA_001517045.1. NCBI lineage: Eukaryota > Viridiplantae > Streptophyta > Pinopsida > Pinales > Pinaceae > Pseudotsuga > Pseudotsuga menziesii. The sequence goes on from LPNX010258508.1 coordinate 8,370, forward strand.
GGTAATGTAGGGTAATTCATGAGATGTGCTTTATGGTATGATGTTAACTTGTCGTAGGGTAATGTAGAGTACATGTTATATTGTGTGTACATGTTATAATTGTATCTAGTATGTTAGTGTGTGTTACTGTGTGTAAATTAGGGTATATATGTTATTGTACATGTTAGAATTGGAAATTCATTTAAGTTAGCACACATGCACGAACCACACATATCATTATATATCACATTGGTCATCCACACATATCATGTTCCAAGACCAAGTCAACCATGATATCATGTTCCAAGATCAAGTCAACCATATATACATGTATAAATTTGAACCTTGCTTTATATTATATATATGTATATAGCAATAATGTTGTACACAAAAATTGCCATGCCACATGGCCATAATACAAAATAGTGGATCAAAAAGTACATCTGTGTGTACACATATGAACAAAAGGATAAATCTATGTACATGCCCCCTATACATTTTTTCTAGTTATCCCCTGTTTTGCTTCCATTGCCAGAGTCTTCGGAGAAGTTGAGCTTTCTTTTGCGACTGCTCACTGGTGATCCCCATTGCTGAACAAGAGGGATAGGTCTCATCAGTGGAGACTGCAGAAAAACCAACATTTGTAAGTTAATTTACCAACCTTTAAAAATTCTATATACATTTGTTCAAATTCCTTGAAATCAAAATAGCATTTCTACTTACTGTACGTGAGTAAGTAATCACGGGTCCTCATGCCTCACTAACAGTGACCCTGATTGGGTGCTCTTCACGCACCAGTGCCTCGCTAGGGTCCTGCATATAAAGTAGCATGTATATGTCAATTTCATATAAAATAGTGAATCGGAGACATATATACTATTTGGAAGGAAAATGATGAACTACCAAAGAAAGTGAAACATGTACATGTACCTGTTTGGGGGGAAGAGGTGGGTTGAAAACAACCTCGCTTTGGTGCTCTTCGAGCGCCACTGTCACACCAAGTTCCTAGATAAGGTAACATATGTCAAAGCGATATGTAAGTTACAAAATGATTTTTCCAAACAAAGAGAAACATAATTAAAAGCATATATATAATTAAAATCATATTTCAAATAATACCTGTGGCTGCAAATCTACCTCTGCATGAGAGGGAATAGATTGCGAGACAATATACTCATCATGGGAAACCTGCATAAAACATGTTACATGTCAAAATTAGGATACATATTGAATGTTACTTGATCAAGATATGTACACAAATGTACAAAGAAAGCGATCTACATAAACATACCTGCTGGCTCGTCAAAGGTGGGCCACCAGTTTGGTGCTCTTCACACACCGGTGCCTCACTAGGGGCCTACATATAAAGTAGCATATATATGTCAATTTCATATAAAATAGTGAATGAGAGACATATATACTACATGGAAGGAAAATGATGAACTACCAAAGAAAGTGAAACATACATACCTGTTTGCGGGGAAGAGGTGGGTTGACAACAACCTCGGTTTGGTGCTCTTCAAGCACCACTGTCACAACAGGTTGCTACATAAAGTAACATATATGTCAGAGCGATATGTAAGTTACAAAATGATTTTTCCAAACAAAGTGAAACATAATTAAAAGCATATTTCAAATAATACCTGTGTCTGTGAATCTACCTCTGCATGAGAGGGAATAGGCTGCGAGACAATATACTCATCATGGGCAACCTGCATAAAACATGTTACATGTCAAAATTAGGATACATATTGAATGTTACTTGATCAAGATATGTACACAAATGTACAAAGAAAGCGATCTACATAAACATACCTGCTGGCTCGTCAACGGTGGGCCACCGGTTTGGTGCTCTTCACGCATTGGTGCCTCACTAGGGGCCTGCATATAAAGTAGCATATATATATGTCAATTTCATATCAAATAAAATAATGGCCATTTGACCTATTCGCATAAAAATAAACAAAATACTCTGCTTTTTGTTATTCCAATGAAATAATTTTAACCTAATGACAAACACATCATTTGTATGCATGTACATATTTCCGATGATTAGAAAGATTACATGAACATTGGTGCATTTTTTTGGATACCAATATTAAAGATGATATGAAGGGGACTATAGGCATGGCAATGCATTTGCATGTACCCATAATTATTTGTAATGACAGAAATGTCTATATGCACTTGTATGTTGTGGGTATTTGACATGTTCTAAGAGATTAGAAGGAACTAATGTACATGTCTTCCTAGAGGTATTTGAGATGATATTGGGATCATTATGTAACTAGATTTTGAGTGGATGTTGTGTTCGAGGTATTATAGGCACATTGATGCATTATATACGTCGAAGTATTTGAGATGGAACACATGCTGGTATAGGGAGTTCACCTTTTTATTCCAAGACTTAGATTAGTAGTATCATTTTTTGTGAATACCTATGGGTATTGACTCTTGAGTTGGATATAGAAATCCATATTGAGAATAATGATTGTGGGTAGGAAAATTTAAGGAGAATTTTTTGAAGTTAGTGATTGTTGGGAAGCCAAAGAGAGGATGGATCAAGAGGTATCGATGGTTTTGGAAGAACTATATAATATTGTGCAATGTGGAAATGGTCAATGAAAGAGTGTAGTATCAAACGAACCCAAATGGACCAAGCATTATTATGTCTATTTTGAAGTTTCTGGTGGTCACATTAGTACACTGGTTGATTTATTTGCACAAATGGAATCAAGAATCACATGCCCAAAATATACCTCCCAAACTACACAAACTACAAGCCAATAGTGTACCATCATTTAACTCTGCGAATTGGAATCCTAACATACATGTAGAGTGGATTAGTGGTACGTATAAATTGATTAGCATTTGAAGTTTAATATTTTTGTTTTACTCCTTCCAAATACCTAGTGGAGAGGAGCCAGTGATGAAACAAGGCGACCAGTAGTGGATATGGGGTGATTAGTAGTGGAGATAGTCATTGTGTTGGTTGAACTCAATCTTGAAAAAACTAGTTACCATAAGTGGTTTATAAAATTACTTTATGTACAAAGTAATTGTCAATATTTTCATGTCTTTAAAATCAATTTTCAAAAAAACTTCTTCTACATTTTGAAATAATATGAATATTGAAAATTTGAAATATCATTTTAAGCCACATCCTCTTTAAGTCACATCAATCTTCAAGTATTTTCACCAATAAAAAATACACTAAAACACACTAGAACTAGACAACTTGGAACTTTGTGGCTGGCATGGCATCATTTTGGATTCGTCACAGCTCAAAACTAGTATGGTAGATAAATAACACACCAAAGTATATGTGGTAAGAATTTGGAAGAAATACAAGCTTGGGAATATGGAAAATTAAGCTACATTACTACTATAAAGAAATGCACCACCAATGGATCCTCTCCCCTAATGTGTCCAAGTTAGCCATGAAACTAATTCTAACAACATGTACAATGAGGACATACTCCAGTTTACATGGAATATTTTTAATACTAAGAAAATACCTCCAACTATACTTCATATCTTGTATATTCGCACACATAGTATATCATAGCTAAATGGAGCCGCTCAAAACACTAGAACTTAAGGTGATGGAGAAAGATCTATGAGCAACATATAAACTAACAAATTTAAGTTACATTAGGAATCTTGCATGATTGGGATTGAGATATTTATGCATGACAATTAATTTATCATGCAATCGAGACTTTGTAATGATTGTCAAGGGCTGAATATAGCCAACTAAACTTTGTGTAGCTTAAACCCCTTTAATGGTGTGCAACACTTTGTTTTCATGTCGCAATGATATTTTCTGTTTAACATAGTTTTCAACAAATAAAGAGTTTTTGCTAGTCTATTTCATCCTTTCTATTTTATAACATTTGATTAGGCTAAACGCTAATAATGATATAAAATTCAGTAACTATGTAATTATGGGCAGTGATTTGACTGTTAAGACTTTAAAATTTTAATGCCAAACAAAAGGATCATTGAAAGAATAACAAGCACAGTAGAACAAAAGAGAATACAAAAATTTATCCTAAGAAACCCTACATACATACCTGTTTGGGGGGAAGAGGTGAGTTTAAAAAAGCATATATATAATTAAAAGCATATTTCAAATAATACCCGTGTTTGCAAATCTACCTTTGCATGAGAGGGAATAGGTTACGAGACAATATACTCTTCCTGGGCAACCTGCACAAAACATGTCAAGTATCAAAATTAGGATACATATTGAATACATTGTACAATCAATAATTTATAAATATATATAAATAAAGTTGACGAATTAACAAGTATAGTTCTTACCCCTATTGGTGAAGAACCAAACCCATAGGCAATATTGATAGCCGCATCAATGTTCTCAACATTGATCGACAGACTATGCGACTGTGGTGTGCCATGGGACACCAGCTGTATATTTGTTCACAAATATTGTTAGATAATTAAATAGAAATAAAGTGCAAAACAATTGAATATTTTGACATGAAACAAAATATAATATTAAAATAATGAGTTTTACTTACAAAGCGAAGTAATCCATCATCTCAGAAGTGAGAAGTAGGGCCATAGCATATGCCTCCACATGATGTGCAAGGGTGTGGAGTAACATGATGCTCTGAAGACTCTGCATCTCCTTTGTGATCTGTAGATGGGCCCACCGTAGAATTTCTAGCCCCTTGGTCTACATTGCGTTGGACATCAGTCGCATGCTCAAGCAATGTCTCTGCCATGTCAAGTAATGCCTCATGTGTATAATCAATGATAGGACTTGCAGGAGGGTATACCCAAGGGGGTTTTGGTGTGCGTGGTGGGTGTGGCACACGGTTGGGATCTTTCTTGGCTCCTTCCCTATCTTGGGGCATCCCATGACCAACACCCTGGTTGCCTAAGAGATCAAAGTAGTTAACATATTTCCCTAGGATGATGATGATGTCATCATCACATTTTTTCAGGTATTTCTTGTTTTTGGAGTAGCGGGGTCCATCAAAAGTATGCAATGTGGGTAATCGTTGGATGCGGAATCAAATTATGCATCCAACGAGCTCTCCCGATCGAAATTTAAGTAAAAACATAGGGAGATATGTCGAAAATACAAACAAAAAAAGTAGTTTTTTTTAATGACAAATATGCCAATTCAACCATTATGGTTGACTTCTTTTATTCAAATTCTATTGGTTCTTGAATTCCAACTCACAAAAACTTATTTTGGCATGTTTTCTTATAAGGCCCATTTTAGACCCCAAATTTCCTCTAATGGGGGTCTTCATCGAAGACCATATACCAACGATCCATCCAATTAGCCTTTATATTTGGTTCAATGCACCAGTATATGGAAATGTGTGCTCGACTGGTGGGTGGAACCAATTCGGTGCTGGGGTCTCGGAATAATGAAAATAACTGGTCTTTAGTAATTTTAAGGGCTTTTATGTCTTTATGAGTCAATCCATCGAAGTAGTATTACCTCCTAGATTCTATGTATGAGGTAATGTTGTATAGAGCTCCTTGGGCACTGGAAATTGTGTTTGTTATGGTGTCCAAGGCATCGGCTAAAGAATTTCTCAATTGACCCCCCCTCTAATGGATGAGCTAAGGTGCCTCAATGATGCCAAGCGTGCAATAATCTGTGTGTTTCTATCTTGTTCCCCCTCCGAGTCTGGGTTTGGTTGTGGGTTAGGTTGTTGTGGGTTATTAGATGGTGGGTTTTGCACATTCTGTGGTTCATTTGTGTTGTCTGTTAAGATTTAAACATAAAATTGCAAGTCAATTTACTTAGAATCATTATTTGGTTGTTCACATTCAATTATTTTTTTAAATTTGTTCAAAATAATTATAAAAACAAAGAAATTATGAAAAAAATTAAAGAATTGAAGGTTAAATGAAAAGGATCGAACTAGCATAAATACCTGCCATTGGAGCAATCCACCTCGGCTCCACCTCAAACTCGGACTCGACCTCGAAAAGGTTAAACCCAAATCACACCTACGGTTTTTCTCTTCTCCATTTTTTCGCTGCTGCGTTCTTTCGCTCTCCCAATGTTGTGAAAATGGGATTCGGCCTCTATTTTATTTTTTTTTTCTGCTTTTGAATATTGCAAGTACGATATATCGCAAGTGCAATATATCGTATATGGGATATATCTCACTTGCGATATACTTCTTTTGTGGTCCCCTTACAAAAAAAAACATGTTTTACAAAAAATTGCCTTCCAACTTCTTGAGGGTTTCCCCCCCACTTGTTCTATCCAATATTTCATTGATTTAATTTTTTGGTGCATCCATACAAATGATTTTTCTTACCAATTATCTCCACATAAATTTATTGAATTAGAACATAAGATTAATCCCTTGTGGGATCTTGCCATATCCAACCTAGTTCTTCCCCTAATGCCTCCTTTTCCTTCATTATTCCAAAAGCATAGAAGTGGTTCCCTATCAAATATTCTCATGCTCTTAATAAGATCACTACAAAAAAATGCTATCCCTTCTCACAGTATGATGATTTTCAAGGCTAACAAATTCTTTACCAAGACACCTATAAGATTGATTTAAGACTAAGTTTCTTCTACATCCAAGGATTTTCATTGTGATATATCTTGAAAAAAATATCATTTTTATTAAAACGTAGGAAAATAACCTATGTGTGCACTTGGTACTAAAGCTTCTTCGAACTAACAAATTGCAAGTTACTCACAAAAAGTATTATATTGAGAAACCTCCATTCACTATCTAGGACTTCTTACTGATAAAATTGGAATAGGTGTTCATCTTGCCAATGTACAAGCTCTTGTTAACTGGCTTATCCCCTCATTGTTATTGCTTGAAAAAGTATTTATCGGTGGCCTAAATTTTTAGCGACATTTTACTACTCATTTATCTCACATTTCATACCCCCTACATCAACTCTCCAATCCACTTGTGTTTTCCTAACAAAGTTAATGGATGAGAGTTCCTGGAACTCAAACACTACATTGTATTTGAAATTGGTTTTGCACCTTTTGGATTCGCAATATCCCTTTGAGATTGAGACAAATACTTCACACTATGCTACTAGTGCCATATTAAAATGGGTTGGTCATCCCACGAACTATCATTCCAAGACTTTGACAAATGCCAATCTGAAGTACAACACGTATGACAAAGAATTTTGAGATCTAGCGAAGGCCTTGAAGCAATGGTGCCATTATGTTTTGGATAAGGAAAACAATTTTTGTACTAATAATCATCCCTTAATCTTTTGAATTCATAGTCTAAGAGTTAAGAACAATTCCATCTCAAACATGCCTCCTACCTACAATAGTTTCACGTGGTCTTTAAATATACGAAAGGGAGGTCAAATTAGGCGACAAATGTGTTGAGTTTCCCTCCAACTCAACCAATGCACATTTTGGATGTTCCTTGTGTTGCCTATGAAGCTTGGAACAACTATATGCTACTAGTACTTTCTCTGGGTCAGTTTGGCAGGCATTTCATCATCCCACCCAAATTAATTTGTATTTGGGAGGGTTGGATGTTTATGCATAATTAAATTTTCCTACCCAACACTATAGGCTACTTAGTTTTGATTTGGGAAGCTCATGCCTCTTGATATGGTGGACATTTTGGCCCACTTAAGATGCGTTGACAGGGAAAAATGACCCTTCATCAACAAGGATAGAGTGTCCAATCAAAGGTACCAATTAGAACCTCTTTCATTTGTGATGGCACTTTTGACTACTATGTGGACCCAATTGTCGTTTGGATGTGTACTCTTTTTTGTGATTTTATTCTATTTTAAGACCCTATTATGTAGATATATTTATAGATGTAGAATGCATTTCTGCCTAACTTATCCTAGCCATGAGCTATTCTTACAATTAAGCTAAGAATGAGCATGAACCACATTAATTTTCATATGGAATAAATTCATATACATATGCAACCATATAATTCACTTAATATTAATAGAGTGAAAATAGATGTAGATAAATCAACAACCAAATACATTACTAAAGTCCCTCTCTCATTCTGGTACAAACACTTAAAGAAGATTAAAATATCAATTTCCTCAGAGAACTCACAAGTGTGGGTTTTCTATGTGTAAACGAATCCCCTAAAGAATGACCTACTATGATTGACATTGTGGGTGTACTCCAAAAAAATCTAGGAGGTCCATTTCTAAGCATTGTTGGCATTCCGATCAAGCATAACACATTTATTGGGTAGTTCAAGTACTAATCAAGGCAAAAAAAAACACATGTGATATATCGCATATGCGTTTTGGAAATTTACACATCCCCCATGCATGGATTATCATTCTAAACTTGTCAATCTTCCATGCATGGGTGACCAAAAAACTACCAAGCATGCTTACGCATGAGGACATTTCCAAAATGAGCAGTTTCTCAAAATAACCTCTATGGGAATAAAAGAATAAGAAAAAAATATTGGGAGGTTCATAAACTAGAATTCCTTGACTGCTAGCAATAAAAAAAAAATTGACAAACAGAAAAACATAGAGGTTACTCGAAGTTGCAGGTGCCTTCAACATATTTGGGATTCTCTTCTAGTATGGAGCACCCTGTCCAAATCCTTTGTCCAAATCTGTTTTAATTGGGAACACCTTTGTTTTGCTGAAGCAGGAGAGGTACACCTACTCATTGCACTGAGACCTTCCTCCTTTTACAATCATTTGTAGAAGAAATATTGGTATTATCATATGCTAAGGTGGGGCCTTTTCTAGCTTGTTCTTCATGATTATTTATTGGTTTGGAGACCTACAAGGGACTTGGTGAGTGAGAGGAATGGATATCTAGATCCAACGATGCAGAAGGAAGGGAGTTGTTTCAACTGCTAGAACCCTTAGACTGGATGAGGACCTTAAGAAACATATTTTGAACACTCGAATAATGCTTGTGATGCACCCAAGCTCACTAAAAATATCATGAAAACAATAACAATGATCTCTTTAGTTTTTGTGAGTGAATAATTTTTTTGTTTTGTTTTTTCTTTAATGATACGATGAATTATCCCTGAGGGGTAGCTCAGCTGGTTGGAGTCTAAATCTAAATATCTTTTGATATTGAGGTCATAGGAGCAATTATTATGAATCCAACTCTCCGGGTCCTTCGAGGTAAGGCTCCCAAAACTGGATTTGATATGGCAGTGTCCCTTTGGGTGCCCCCCCTAGAATTGTTATTGTGGATGTAGCGAGCCACAACCTCTATTCTTGAGGTTGTGAACCATGTGAAAAAAATGATACAATGAATAAACATATCAGGTGACACAAGATGAGAATAAGTGTACTCATCCAACCCCTCAACCTTATAATGTTGTACATTTTTATTTTTTAAACTTTTACTTAATACAAGTATTATGATTCTTCAGTGATGGGATATTAACATAGGTTCGAGAAACTAAATAGAGCCTACTAAATAGAAGTTTATTGTAGAATTTAATTTATTTTACTATCTAATAGAAAAAATAGTATTTAATATATATATATATATATATTATAGATAAAAAAATAATATTAAAAGTTAATGAGATATGTTATATTAATTTTAAGAAAATTAAGATAAAAGATATCTAATGTGGATTAACATTTAAAAATTTATAATTATCATTATATATAGGTGCACACACACACACACACACACACACACACACACATATATTATGATAATATTAACCATTTAAACATTTACATCAATATTATACAAATTTAAATTCAAAATTTTCCCCCTTGAGACCATGGCTATGAGTAAATACCTCATCCAAAAGCATAATATAAATAACATGATAAATGAGAAACTTCTTAAAATTGCTTTAAACACAAGTCAAAACCAACTACGCCTCAAGTGGTGTTGGTGTAAAGATTGAATGGATCAGTTAAACCATTGGGGCATAGATGAAAACGACATTTTGCAAAACATTGATAAGGTAAAAAATATTATTACTTCTAAATTTAAAGAGAAATTATGGTGTGAGGAAAATTTAGTGGTTAAGAGAAAATTCTGATACTATAAGGAGATCATTGATCCTAAGTTGGAATATTAGAAGTATGTCTCAGTTGTAACTAGGTCATGGAAGAAAATTAATATATCCAAGATTCAAATGAACTCTCATGAACTCCATAGAGAAACACGGAATCGGTATATTCCTAAAATTCCATCAAAAGAAAGGGTTTTCAATATATGTGAGTCTATTAGCGTTGAGGATGAAAATCGTTGTCGTGTAGAGTTTCTTGCTTACACCAACATTAGATATGAGTTTCATAGTATTTTCTACAATACAAATCTTTATAACCTTATGTTGATCCCTCAAAAAATTCCCAAGTACCAACAATAGGGATTCTCCCCGATAAACAATCCCAATTATATAGTCCACCATTTGTTGTGGGGAATCCATTCGATTAACGATCTGACTATCGTTGATTAATTTGTTTTTAATCTTTTCCGGTTACAGAGTGATCCACCGTTTTTGTAATTTTCTTTTTAAAGATGAGATGCAAGTGCCTAAACTAAATGCGTGTAATTTATAAATAGAAGCCTCACAAGTGATGCATAGGTTCTTACCTCCCATCTTACCATTCATGCTTTCTCAATTACTTTTTAAAATCTAAGACTAAGCTAATCTATTCTAATTTACTGTGTCCAAGTCGGGAGTGGATTTAAAATGAGAGCAATGTACTGTAACTATTCATATTAATCTAACAGGTACATGTTTCAATTTCATATGGACATTTACAGCACAAATAATATCAAAGTTAACTCTGACATAATAAAAACTTCATTGCTCATTTCATACAAATACATTTATATGAAAAGAAAAATCATTCATCGCCAAAGAAGTAATTCAGAATAGTTAGAACGATCTCACAGATGCATGGAAACAGGAAGAACTAATTCCACAATGGTGACTTCCAAACATTCCAAGAAAATTATTGTGCAACCCTTCTAGCCAAGACAAGTCCTTTATCAACATAAAATTAGTTGTATTACATATAGTCCATCCCTTCCTTGTGTTCCTTCTATTGTACCTTCTACCCATATTTATTACAATATGAATTTGTCATTTTGTGAAATTTGGCCTACCTTAACCCTAGAAATTTCCACAACTTGTCTTTTAGTGTTATACATGGGAAAATACAAGTGGTTTCATAAAAAATGAAATTTATGTGGGCTCTTCCCTCCTGGAAACATACGCAGCCAATGTGTTGGACACTTTAGGTGTATTTATTTGAGTCATGCCAAAATATTCTTAACTTTGAATCTGTGAACGTTATGGCATAAAATTATAAGTCTTTTCCGACCAAAAACCTCTCATTGTTTTGGAGTGGTTTTGTGAGTTGCTTCCAACGGTAACAATGACTATGTTTCTCAGTTTATTCCCAAAATGTTAATGAAATTATAATATTCTTCCAATCGTTTCCTTGAAACTAGCCAAGTTGTTATGATTCATCAAGGAAACCTTTTCAACATTGTGTGAATTTTTTGTCTTCAAGTATGTCTTTTCAAAGGTAATGTTGCTTGGTGAAAATAAACCTGTGAAATGAGCATAGTGAGAAGTGTCTTAGTAATACTTCAACTTCTTTCAATAACCAAATAAATAAACATGTATTATTGCACTGAATTATCCTATAATCAAAATAAAAACTTCCATTTGTAAGAGTTATGAGCCTGTTATTATCCTATGTCAAAATTCTAGAGGCAGCTCCTCCAACTCTCCTACTAAGTTTTAAAACAATGACAAGTTATCAAAATAATTTTGTAGGTAAGCGTCTTATTGTTTGTTCTATTATGCATCTCTAATCACAAGTTTATTAATGTTTTTTAATCTTTATGCAGGTCAAATGGAGTTCACAAGCTTTATTTCCAACCTTTAATTTATAAACTTCAAAATATCGAGGAAAAGATTTTTTTAATCACAAATTTAATGCGGTTGTCATGGATAATTTTACGGGCGAATTTTAGCCCAATGGGCTATTTTTCAATGTTTTTATCCCAAAAAAAAATTTGCCATTTTGCATTTTTTGAAGCCCTACTTCGCCCAATTTTAATGGGGTGAATTTTTTTCACCCTAAAAATCGCCAAATTATAATATAAACGATATAAAATCCTTGGAAATTAAAATGTTTTTTGAAAAATATCACCAATCATTTTATAGTTGGTTTTTTAAGAATTGGTAATATTCACCAACATTTATACACTTTTAAATATGTATAGTTCCTTAAAATCATCCTTGGCGGTTGTTGGGTGATTTAATGCGGTTTGGAATGAACATTTTGATTGTTGTGGAGATGAAAGTGATTCCGATGTATTTTTGTGTGATTTGTAAAAGATCCTCGGATACTATCGATGGTGAATTGTGAGTTCTCACAACCATTTAAGCACGAAAAATGAGTCTTCTTTGACCATGTCAGAGATAACTCGTTAAAATCCCTCGATTGGTTTTGTAAGTTATTATGATATCAACTATGACCGTATTGGTGAAAATACTGAATCTCCCTAAAAATGGGCAGCAACTAATTGGCGGCAGCATTAATTGATGTGTCTCATCATTTCATAGGTAACTTATGAGTTATGCTCGAAAGTGTCGGTGCGTTTCATTGAGTTATGTTGAACGATGCTTTTCCAAAAACTTCCTTTGTCCAAGCCGACCATGTCGGAGAGAATGGATGAGTTCTTTCGACGCGTCAGAGTAACTGGCCAAGTTGTTCCTATACATCGATGCAAAATCATGAGTTTAACTTAGCCAAAACATTGTTCAACTTTTGGGAAAAAACTACATGTTTACGATGGAGTCTCTAGAGTTGGAAAACTAGTCTAAGTAATCTTTCAATAAAAATTATAAGGAGGGGCCCTAAAATATAAAAATTTTGGGGAAGCAGTTGGAGCAGCAACAATTAAAATCTAGATGGCGAACAAATATCTCTGAATAAAATATCTTTAGAAAATAAGACTACTACATGGTACTAGATGTAATTATACACAAATTTCTTCATTTAATTCCTTGAGATTATTTAAAATACTAGACTTATCAAGGTATGGAATTTTCTATGCATCACATTGATTGTCATATTTTTGGAGTAGGGTAACGAGGACTAGGACTTTGGATAACTCTCTAAGTGCAAAAATATAAAATTCATTTAGAATCTATCTTTTGGTTTCCACTAGATATGACTCCACATGACTGTAACAATGTTAGACAGATGCATTTGTTTTTTGCTCATTCCCATGCTATTAGCATTCTTTTTTATGTTTTCTTTTGGACGACATTTGTATTCTGAGTCTTCCTTGATTTCCTCTTCCACTTTTAGAATTTTAAATGGGTTCTTCGATCCATAATGTCCTTTTGTCTGAGTGATAAACTTGTTCAAGCTCACGGACGGAGAAGAACCTTCATGGAATTTGCTGCTTAAGCAATCTTTTTGATCTGATGGTTTATTCCTTCAGCATTGTTTCTTTGATGGAAATGACATGTCTCGAAATTTTTACTATTTGATATAATATTTTTGGAATTTGATTTGTAGCATAGGATTATTTTGTGTTAGAATAATCCTTCGGGAAGGATTATTGTAAATAAATAGTAAATAGGAATATGATTAGATAGGAAGCCAAACAGGCTGAGCGGAAGGTGAAACCCAACCGCCATGTGCTTTGTATAAATATAGGCATTTGCATTGGAAATGAATAATGAATCGGGAGTTATACCTAACAAGTGGTATCAGAGCAGGACTGTCTGCCATAACTCCTACTGCATTTCTGCCCATTCCTGGCAGTCTGCTTGCCAGTCCATTGCCAGACTGCTCCATTAGTCTGCCAGTCGAGTCACATGCAAATTCCTTCATGATTGAGTTTGTGTGCTGAGGAAACCCTAATGAGTTGAGCGTTTTGGTGATTATCCTGCGTGGAGTTACCTGAGGCGCGACCTCTCATATCACTGCGAGCCTATGTATTGAAGACATTGAAGATATTCTCCACTTCCAGAAGGTCATGACCTTCTATCTTCACCCATAACCTATTTGTCAAAGAATCCATGCATTTGTTGTTCAAACTTGGTACAATCCACATGCTGCCAGTTGCATCTCATGTTGAAGGATTACTGCGACTAGTCAAGTCTCAGAATTTGTTGGAGAGGAGGTAGTATTTTTGCTGTTGCGACCGCTTTAAAGAATGAAGATCGTTGTTTTCTCCCTTTTCTACGTGAAGTCTAGTCTCTGGATATATTACAGACATATATCAAAGTGCAAGCGATAAATTAATTCGAAGTCTGGGATCCATTTTGCTGGGCGTCAGTCTAAGAATTTCGATCTGTTGTTCAGCATATGGGTGAGGCCGAGTTGTACATTTTTTGAATGAGCGGTTGAAATTTGTATTCAGTCGTTTAAAAAATGAGTGTGTTGTATGAATACTTCTGGGTGAGTTTGAATTTATAATGATAGCATTACCATCGTGGAAGATTGCTGGAGCTGAAGACTATGGATATACTTGCGTTGAATACCTGCGTGAAGAGTGCAACAGCTGCGTGGTGTTGGAGAATGCGTTTTGAGGAGTTGCGTTGAGAAGCTGCAGATTCTGGTGTTGATAGATGCGATTTCATGAATCTGAAGACTGATATGTATTGTGAAACCCTAATTCTGGCTGGAGCTGCGACTTCATGAATCTGAAGACTGAAAAGTATTCTTGCTGAGCCTGCTCGTGTATTGTGAGCGTGAGCTGCGACCTGTTAGTTTCCTTAGTTTCCTGGACGTTGTGATACCTGCGATTTTTCTTAAACAATATAGTTGAAGAACTGATGTGTATCGCAGACATTCTCTTTTGCATGAAGACGTGAGGAGGTTCTGTGTGAAGAAATTCTCTAAAGAGTGAAGACATTTTAACTACTCCTTTCCATAGCCTCCAGCATGAAGACCGAGCCAAAACTGCGCTGGAATAAAAGAACTACGTGGAGAACCTCGGTGGAGACTACATGCCGCCTGCGTGATGGACCTAGAGGAATAATTCTTGCTGGAGATATAAAGCTGCGTTGGAGATTGAATGAAGAGAGCTGCGTTGAAGCTTGTTGAAGACTGAATAATGCTATGTTGTATGCTGAGTCTCTTTTATTACCGATGACTGAGAATATATGTGTTGTATATATGCGTTGTTTATGCATGCTACGCTGGTTGAACCTGGAGTGCTATAATTTGTGTTATTCATTGCTTTGGTTTCTTGTAGTTGAAAGGTTTGAAATATGAAAGAACATTTCCAATACATTAGCATGAACCCTAACTTTGTATTGTGGCCGTGAAGCGCTGCTTTCAATCTGTATTTTCCCTATAATTTGGGCCTGAGTATTTGCAGTCTATTGTGTCACAATTTGCTCATTTTAGATGTCAGAAAATGAAGAATGATATATTATATATTGCGTGACTGCAAAATATTGAGACTGATATAGCACACATACATTGCTGCGTTGGAGACTGGTGCGTGTTGTAGATCGCTGAAGGTGCTGGAGACTGTTGGCTGCATTGGAGTGTGATTGATATCAGACTGCATAATACCTATGCTGAAGACTGCTAGCTGTGTGGAGCTGAATGTAAATATTATTGCCTTGTATTTGCTGCTGCTGTGACCGAGTTGACGATTGACATTACCAATTGCATGAAGACTGCTGAAGACTGTGTTTTATGCTGAATAATAACACATATTTTGTAAGCCTATGTATGACTGATATATTCTGATATATTTTGTATCTACTGATTTCTTCTCCCTGAAATTGCTGCGAATTGAAGCTGCGATACTGTTATTGTATCTCTTTAAAACCTGAAGTTGAGATTGTAAAACACCTTGGCAGAGACTGTAGACCTGCAAGGTTCTTATTTTTCTATTTCTACCTGTCATATTAGTTTATTATTGTAAATTACACTAACAGTTGTAAAGATGCACTCTTTGGCATCTAGTATTGGTGCTTCCCTAGCTGGCAAAGACCAATCCAAAGACCCTTCCAAGGGAGATTGCAGCAAGAGAGGACGAAGAAGAAGAAATTTCAGAAGTAGAGGGGGAAAAAGCAAAAGATCAGATTTGCAGTGCAAGCGTTGCGGAAAGAATGGGCACACATCAGATCAGTGTTGGGCTTCATGGGATTCCATCAAAGATAAGCATAACTAGAATACAAATGACCAAGATGCTAGTAAATTTTCTGATTCTTGTATTGTTGCACATTGTAATCTCGGATTTAATGAAATGACTTCTCTTTCATCTTATAAATATTGTT
>LPNX010258508.1:33193-109436 GCA_001517045.1 Pseudotsuga menziesii
GTTTCCCTTTGTTCGGGTTAACCTTTTAGAAGAGTTCATTTTCATAAACATATGTCATGGCAGTTTCCCTTTGTTCGGTTAACCTTTTATAGCTTTTAAGAGCATTTCTTTTTATGTCATTTTTAGAATCTTGACATGCTTCACATATTCATACTCATGCCTCCATCTCTTCTACTATGCTTAAATTTTCGTTACCAAATTTTGTTAAGTTTCCAATTATTTTCTTCATTTTTTAAAATTCACTTTCAGAATCCTCTTCAACTTTATCTCTTGTATCTTACGAACTATATTTAATACCTACACATTTATAGATAAATTCCTTATAATCCTATTCTTTAACCACTTCTTGACATCTTCCCCTCCGATTCTTTAACCACTTCTTGACATCTTCCCCTCCGAGAAGAATCACAAAAACTTCAAATTCATTATCAACTAGTCCATCCTTGCGCTATACCTCCTTTCCATACGAAGAGCCCTAAAATTCATGTTTTGTGTCAAGTCAACCCTTTCAGGTCTTTTTCCTCTTCTATGGCTTCAAATCCATTTATGATTCAATTCTTTCCATCTTATCTTCAACATTCAACACTACTATAGGCCATTCATCAAATTTATCACGTTCTACTTCACATTTCAACATTTGCTTATCTTTTCATTTCCAGCATCAAGTTTGTTGTTCAAATCTTTGTCAATTCTTAACATTAGTGTCGTATGTTTCTTCACCGGTTGTCATCTTGATATGGATAACTAACACGGTTCATTTCTTCTTTACCTGTAACTTCTACACTCATGCCTATCCTTTTCTTTGAGGCATTAATCATAAGTTACAACTATTGTTGACCCCCTTTGTGATTCATCTTCTTCTAAGTATATTATACTTGACAAACTACCAACTATTAGCTATATCATCTACATGTTTAGAAACTCTATCCTTAGATTCATTCAATTTTGTCAAACATCCTACGAGCTTTTGCATACTAATTACTGGTGAAAGTCGGTTCACTCCTTATTGGATGCAGTAGGAGCAGACGAGATCCGTTATTTGTGTCTATCTCTATACACTTGCAAGGAAGGGCGACTAGCAAATTCTTCACACTTTCATTTAGTTGTAAACACCGCGGGAAATTTTATGAAGACAATTTGTATGGAGCATACAGCAGCGGATACCTGAATGCCCAATCCCATCTCGTGGGTCAGTTCTCTACTTTGCACGTGAGAAGGAACTTCAAGTTTAGCCTCTGAATTCATTGCCCTTGAATTCATTACAAGGAAATTACTAAAACCAAACCTTACCGAGCGAGTCTACTTTTCAGAAAATAAATGAACATCGACAGAGGTTCAACGAGCTTCTAAACGAACTTACCCGGACGAGCTTGCAAACGATGTGGTGCCTCTTCCTCCTCTTAGTACCTGATGCAAACAAGATGCGAACAAATAAACTCACGCAAATACAAACATAGTGCCACAATTATATACAAACAAAACATGGCACGGAGAGCTCCACATGAAAGACCAGAGCAAACGAAGACGAAAGCAGCCCTTTAAAAAGGACGCGACGAGATGTAGAAGCCCAAGAGCCAGGAGATGCAGAAGGCTCTCCATTTGCATCTCGTTGGCCAAAGGAAGTCGAAGAAGAAAGCAAGAGCCAGAATTTCACGTTGGCCGAATTCGCTACAGGGGTGTTTGTTGGGCCAGCCGGGCGGAACCACAGTGGCGTGACAGCGGCGGCGTCAGGCGGCGTCATCATCCAAGGGCCTGAGGACGGATGAGCTTCTGATGTTTGCCAAGGGTCCTCGGGAGCGCTCTGGTGATGAACCAGATTACGGCGCCTCCTGGCGGCTCGGTGGCGGATCCCTGGACTATGGAAGGAGAGTTGGGGGAGGAGAAGGTGGTGGTGGCAGCTGAAGTTTCAGAAACTAAGGTGATGGGAAATGAGGTTCGGACAGGAAGCCACAGACCAGGGCTACTTATTTGGAGCCATCGACAGCGGATGAAGTGGAGAATTGGGCCACGGTGAAGAAAGCTTATCCTCCGCCCCGGGAGATTGCCTATAACAGAAGCAATCGGGAGAGGTACGATGGGTTCAGGTATGATGCCAATGGGTTTCAGAGGTCCAGAGCAGATGAGGTCGACAATTGGGGTGCCGGGAAGAGGTCATTGTTAGGCTCCGACCACATCTGCTCTGGACCTCTTCCCGGCACCCCTATTGACAACTTCATCTGCTCTGGACCTTTGAGGCCCGTTTGCATCAACCTGGACCCATCGTACCTCCCCCAATTGCTTCTGTTATACTAATTCACCATAGGCAGAGGAGCAGCTTTCTTCACCGTGGCCCAATTCTCCACTTCATTCGCTGTCGATGGCTCCAAATCATTAGCCTTAGTCTGTGGCTTCCTTTCCTAACCCCATTGCCCGTTGCCCTCGTCTCTAAAACTCCCGCCGCTCTCGCCATCTTCTCGTCCCCCAACTCTTCTCCCATAGTCCCGGGATCCGCCACCGGGCCGCCGTAATCTGGTTCATCACCATAGAGCTCCCGGAGACCCTTGGGCAACATCAGCAGCTCGTCCGTCGTCAGGCCCTTGGATGCTAACGCCGCCGCTGTGCCGCCACTGTGGTTCAGCTCGGCTGGCCCAACAAACACCTCTGGGGTGAATTCGGCCAACGTGAAAGTCTGGCACTAGCTTTTCTTCTTCGACTTCCTTTGGCCAACGAGATGTAGAAATGTATAAGTCCAAGAGTTCAGCTGACGCGAGGAAATGTAGAAGACCAAGAGATCCACAAAACTCAACGGACGCGACGAATTAAATGCAGAAGGCCAAGAGATTCACAAAACTTAACGTTCGTGTTCGATCATAACGGTGGAGGTTCTGCTTTAGCCGGAGGGCTGGGATTGACGCGTGTTAAAAACCTACTTAATGAATGGAAGTTGGTTAAAGGTTCGGTAACCCTATTCATTCGACGATCTTCGTTGAAATATATTTGAACAAACTGTAAATCTCAATTTCGCTAAGGAAATATTCAAAGTTAATATTCAAAGTTAAGTAAATATTCAGAATATTATAAGAATTGCATTTTTCTATTTTCGACTTAAAACCAAGTAAAATTGGATTTGCTTGAGTTTCAACTTAAAAACAAGTTTTGCTTTCATTAATCATTTATATTGCACCATGTTTTGGGCCGAGAATAATTCTGGGCCATTTCTATTTTATTTGTTTTAAATATAGTGATGTTTTAATTCTTCATGAACATCCATGCCTTTTAAAAATAGTGATATGTTTTACATCTTCATTAACATCCATGCCTTTTAAAAATAGTGATATGTTTTACATCTTCATGAACATCTATGACTACCTTTATCTCTTCTACTATGCTCAAACTTTATTCAAAAGATTTTGTTAATGGCAAGGTTTTGTTAAATTCTTTTCAAAGCTATCTTAAACTTTATCTCTTGTGCTTATTGAATGTCCTCTTCTTATATCACTTATAGAATTTCGGGAGTGAAATAAACCTAACTTTATTATAAATGTGTCCATCTTCATAGCGAACCTATTTTTCATAGACATAACCATCAAATTTATGCTTTATGTGATCCACATAATATGAATTTAACATGTAAACACTTTCAAGTTTGTTTTCCTCTTGTATGTCTTCAAACCCATGTTTGCTTCAATCATTTCATCATGTCTACAACATTCAATACTACTATATACATTATTCATAAAAATCATCAAGTTTTGCTTTGACATTTGTAACATCATTTTTTTTCATTTGCACATAAGTATGTTTTCGAAATCTTCAAAAAATTTCACTTCAAGGTTAATATTAAAGTTGCATTCTTCTTCACTTAGTTAACCAACATGGTTATCTTCTTCATATGGTGCATTAATGTGGTTTCTTTCTTCTTCACTTGCAACTTATTTCAACTTTTTTCTCAATTTCACTTTCATGTTATGCAACATCAACAAGGATTCCTACTACTCTCATTGTACTTGCATAGTAAAAAAACACCATGATTGTCAAACATATCAATTGTCTTGGTGATTAAGATCTTCAAGATCTCTTCTTCTTGAACATCCTAATGGATATCCTCTTATGTAATATCCAGAATTTTCGACCTAACACTTATGGGCATAAGCCCCATTGCTTACGGTGTTGCTTTGATGTTTTATTTTGTATATTGGGCATAAGACCCCACTCCACATGCACATGATGATTTGTTTGATATATTGGGCGTAAGCTAATTGCATATGTTTTATGTATATGATTTCATGTGTTGGGCATGGACCATGAAGCACATAATTGATGAGATGTTTGTGTTCAACGAGAAGCTTTAAGGCACAAGAGTATTTGATTTTTGTGTTGAGCGAGAAGCTTTGGACCAAACGAGTATCTGATATTTTGTGTTGAGCAAGAAGCTCTGGAACACATGAGAATTTAATGTTTTCATTGAGCGAGAGAATCTCGAGCGCAGGAGTATTTTAAATGTTTATGTTAAGCGAGAAGCTTTGGAGCACATGAGTTATGAAACCTTTGTGTTGAGCAGGAAGCTCTGAAGGACATGAAAATATAAGAATTGGAAGTGTTTGGCATAAGCTCTCGAGCATTCAAAGTTGATGTTAAGCATAAGATCTTGAACATCGGATCCTTGGCCATTGTATCCCTAGGTGTATCCCACAAATACATCCTAGCATTAATGTTCAAGGAGGAGATATGGAATAGCACTAAGTTTCTAACCCCCTGATTCTTAGTGTTGAGTATGGGCTTTATATAAATGCTATAAGTTACTGAAAAATTAATATGTTGAGTGCATAAGACTCTCATAAAAACATTGATCGCATCTTACTATATTTTGTTTGTAATGAAATTCTTAACAATTTGTTATTTATATTTAAATAATTGTAACAATTTTTCAAAATTTTAAAATATTTCCTAAAAATTTCTTAACTATTTTGTTGTAATGAGATTCTTATTTATTTCTTAACTTTGTTATTTATATTTCAAAATTTGTAACAATTTTAGTTAAATGGATATTTTCAAGTGACTAACAATTTTCAATGTTAACAAAACAATTTTCAAATTAAAAGTACACTTTCCAATTTTCAAGTTATTAAAATTTTGAAGTAAAATGTGCAATTCTCAAACTTTAATATAAAAATTTTCAAATTAAATGTACACTTTCAAAGTTACTAACAATTTTCAAGTTAAAATGTAGATATTTAGCTATTTTCAATTTTCTAGGTTAGTAACAATTTCAAGTTAAATGTAATTTCAATTCTTGTTTTAGAACTCATAAAAAATTATTTGTATAGCCTCATTAGGGCTCCATGTCTCAACATTTGTTGATTTAAATAACTATCAATGTTTCATCTTAGCACCCTCATTTTATTTGAAATGAACATTGTGATACTTATGTATTAGTTGGAAAATTCAATTTGAAAACGAATGAAATGAACATTTTGATAGTTGTGAAGTAGTTGTAAAATTCAATAACAAATAAAATGAATATTGTGATAATTATGTCATATGTAGAAAGTTCAATGACATGATCAAATAAAATGAACATTTTGATAGTTGAATAGTAGTTGGAAAATACAATGCCAACAAAAAAACTAAACATTGTGATAGTTATGCAATAGTTTGAAAAATCAATGACAACAAAAGGGTTGTAGATTTTGTGAAATGTCAAATTGTGCCCACCATTGATCTCAATAGATTTTGTATTTTCTATGGAGCATGTGTATATCATAATATCTTAAACATGCACTAAAAAAAACTAAATCTTGTTCTTGTAAATATACATAACAATGTGTGATACTTTGTATCAATGTTCAAGTTAGAAATATAGTTTTCAAGTCACTCACAATTTTCAATTTGTTAATTTCCACAACAATTTTCAAGTTACTAGAAATTTTAAAGGTAAATGTAGAACTATCAAACTATTAACACTTATCAATTTAAATATCCCCAATGGTTAGGTCAGTTGGTAAGACGTGCGTGGAGGTTTACCACCTCTACCATCCATGAACCTTGAGAAGTATTCATGGGTTTTCCATGCATGTGTCCATGTGAAAAACAATTATAAATTTAAATAAATACTTGAATTTCAAACTTTAGTAACAATTCTCAAATTAAATGTACAATTTCAACTTAAATACATTTTAAGGAATTTTGAATTCTAGTTAGAAACAATTTTCTTCTTTTTAATGTATTTTCAATTCTTGCACCATTTTTCTCTCTATGCATGCATGTAGCCATAAGTTATATTTTTTCCGTTATAGTACTATAATAGTGAATTATAAAAATATATTTGCATAACCTCATGTACGTTCAAGCCTTTGAAATAATTTTCAATGTCTTGTTTTACAACCCTCAATTTCTTTGAAACGAACATCATGATAGTTGTGTAATAGTTGGAGAATACAATGAGAACCGAGGGTTGTAGAATTTTTCAAATCTCAAATTATGCCTACCATTGATCTAATTATATTTGGTATGTGCTATGTTTATATCATAATATATTAAACGTGCACTAAGAAAGACAAATATTGTTCTTATAAATATATATAACAACCTGTACAAATTATTGTTCTTATAAATATACATAGCAAGGTGTAATAATTTGTAACAATTATCAAGTTAAATAGATAATTTTCAAGTCATTAGCAATTTTCAATTTGTTCATTTCCACTAAAAAATTCAAGTTACTAGCATGTTTAAAGTTAAATATACAACTATTAAGTTATTAACAATTATCAAGTTAAATAATTGATTTTCAAACTTCACTAACAAATCTCAAGCTAAATGTACAATTTGAGGTTAAATACATATTTACCTATTTTCATGTAGTGAAAAAAATGTTCATGTTTTTAATGTATTACCAACTTATTGTATCAACAAATGTAGGGATAAGGTATATTTTTTACATTATAGTACCATAATAATAAATTATAATCTATTCAAAAATAAAATCTAGGAACATAAAAATTAAAGAGTAATGAGTGTCTGTATGTTATGCATATGCTAATTCTCTAACATTAATGCCATGTAATCCTACAATGAAAATAAAATCTCAATATTATGAGGATGGAAAAATACATTTTGGAGTTGCATCTATGCCTTTCACATTTAAAAACACTTCAATTTGGTGCTTTAAAATAAACCTCCTTTAATAGTGACTTTCTAATTGAAATTCCTCTCACATGAATTTTTCTTGGATCATGGTCATCTATGAAATCATTATGATTAAGAATGACATGAACCTATGACCCCTCATGATCTTGATCAACCATCATAGGACACTTTTCCCTCTCACATTTCAAGTATAATTGGGAATTGTAGTGGGGTTGGAAGGGGTGGAAATTATCTAGAGGATTATGAAGTTGTTCTTATATGAGAAGAGATTGAAATCCCGATCCCTAGTCAAACAATAAAAGATGATGTCAGTAACATAATCAAGTCATATTTTGAAGAACATTCAATGATGACACAAGCTCAAATCCTACATGGCTTTATAAAACACAAAACAATGAAATGTTCCATAAAGTTGTTGCGTTTTCAAGATGCTAAAACAAAAGGATACGCGGGAATGAAATAGAAAATGTAAGAACTGTATTATATTCATTTGGAGAATCAAGAATTATGCTATCTGAGTTTCTCATGGAGAAATTACAAAGGTTATTGTTGTACTGAGCACCTCAAGGAATCGAATGGTAGCAA
Organism: Pseudotsuga menziesii; assembly: GCA_001517045.1. Lineage (NCBI taxonomy): Eukaryota > Viridiplantae > Streptophyta > Pinopsida > Pinales > Pinaceae > Pseudotsuga > Pseudotsuga menziesii. The sequence continues at coordinate 40,907 of LPNX010258508.1, forward strand.
CAACGGCATCATTCCTCAATGCTTCAAAAAGAACATTAATCAAATATACTAAATACAGTGTCCAGATGGATGATAATTATAAATCTGCTTGTTGTGCTCTTATTTCTACGTCACTCTATCAAGGCACGATGGTATAGGAAATTAGAGACAAGGTGATAGAGTTTAGGAAAAACCATTCTTTTTCTATTCCATATTAAAACCATGTACTATGACAACGTTTATCTAGAGGAATTTCTTAGGAGCATTGTAAGCATGTGATGGATATGATGGGAGTTGCACTTTATTCGGAATTGCAAGAAAGCAATTCTTTGTTCAGGTCACATTTCACAATTTCAATAAATTGAAACTGTAATACTCCAAAAATTTGTAAATTTTTTTTTTTTTTTTTATAGAACATAAAATGTTTGCAATCGTCACTACTTAGGAACAATAAAATGTAAATAGTTACCTTAAACAATTTTAAACTAGATCTGATTCTTTGTTAATCTCTAATTCTGCATACTTATTGATTATTTTCATAATTCATTGTTAAGGATTTGATTTAGCACGTTATAATTTGGAACAACAGGAATTGAAACGTCTGTCTCATTACTAGTGATAAGTTTGTTTTACTGTTTTATGAAACTAGGAAGGAAATTAAGTTGAGATAGAGGCTTACATAGCTTTTTAGCTAATGCAATGAAGTGTTGCTTCTTTTACAAGTCCTTTACAAGTAAGATGTTTTTTCACTAGTTTCTAGACTAAGATTATTATCTCAACAAGCATAAAGTATAATGCTAGTAAATTTATTTATTTTACAGCTTTGAGCAATAAATGACGTATTGTTGATCGGTAAATATTTATGTTTTAATTATTTTATGGTAAATATAAGTACTCAGGAAAACTCACATTACTGAGTATTTCTCCCATTGGATTCGACTTTAAATCATTAATCTATTTTTTTTCAGTTTATTATCAGTTTAACTCCTCTTTATAATTCTAGTGAAAGATAAATGTATAGTAGATTAGGCTTTTAGATTGTATTACCTCATGCTGAGGTAATTCAAGCGTATTTGTTTTCAACAATAGATGAGTTACATAAACTTAGGAAAACCTATAATCTAGGTATAGTCTAAAGGTACATTGGCCTATATTCATAGATGGAAAAATAAGACCTCGCGCATAAGATAGATTTTCTAATTGTTCTAGTTCTTACCAAATGGAGATGCAATAATACCAAGTTTATATCTTTACACAATAGTATTACTGCTATTTTGGGGTTATGGAACAAGAGATTACTTTTACAACATTTATTCTACCTAACCTTTGTAATATTCTTTACCTTACAAGGGGAAAATGATAAAACAATCATTAGTATCTTATAGCGATACTAAATTAATAACTAAGCTAATATTCTAGCCATGTATATTTCTATAGTTGCAAGTATATATGATTTTAATTGTTGTATATTTCTAAATATTTTTCAAGGTCTTATCATAATTCTATACTTTGTCACAAGATATTTTTTATTATGTAAACAAAATTGAATAGTTTCTTGCATAAGTTTTTCTCTAACCATTTTAGAAGTTATAGAACATAATATAACCCTAGTATAACTTATATCTCCCTATATTATTTGTTAGGAATATGACAAGCATAAAACCATGATGAAAGATAATGAAAGTGATGAACAAGGTCTTAACATAGTTTATTTATCAAACTATAATGTGTAGAGGATACTCCAAGAGGTTTTGAACTATATCATTAAAACCACATTGCTCAAATATATCTAAAGCCATGTGGTTGATGTTCGTTGGTTGGGGTTTATACCCTTTTTTTTTACCATATAAGTTTCCCCTAAACCCTAAAAATTGCATTTACCTAAACTTTCTCCAAAGCTCTGGAATGAGAGGGTCACATGCTCATGGCTGCATGACCTCACTATTTCTCTCCTATTGCAACTGAGAGCTTCCATGGTTATGGATTTCCTTATCTGTGATACTTCTTAGCACCCTTTTTCTTCTCGACGTTTGAGGGTTTCATTGCGTTTTTTTTTAATCTATGTGGCTCTGTTGTCTTTTTCGTTATTTCTATGCCTCCGTGTGAGCCATTCTTTGGCCACTCTTTGGCCCTAGTGCAGTTGTATAAACTTTGTAGTGTGAGTTGGTTTTTGGTTTACCTTGGTATTGATTTGGTATTTTTCATTAGGGTTGCTGACATTGCTTCATTGTGGTGGCTAAGTCTATCTTTGTTATCGAGTCGAGGGATGAGGTCAAGTTATTTAGGTGAGCTATGGGTGAGCTTATATTCTTTGTATTATAAATCTACTTTACACATTGTTTGTAAGATATTAGCTCTATCCTTTACATACATTTCTTACTCAATGTTTTTTTTATTACACTTGTGTGTAGGTTTTCAAGTGGATATTATGATCTAGAAAATGCCATAAAATGCCATGCAAGGATTTAGGGTTTGTGTCTATTCGCTAAGCCTTGGTATTTCTTGAGGTTGTCTCTTGCAGTGGTTGTATGGTGTTTTTTTGTTGATTCTGTCCACTTGGTTTCGAGATTACGATCTGGCTACATTATGGTCTATTTGTTTTTGGAATGCCATGTGGCCGATATTGCGAGGTGTTGTTTAAGAGTCCTTTGAAGCGCTAGTGGTTGTTTTGTGTTGGAAAACTTGGGACTTTCACAACCATGACTTATTAAATTATTTATGGGACCTTTTCAGCGATAGTTGAATTACTAAAATTTTATTTTGTTTACACTATTAAGTCATGTCTTCAGTTGTAAAAAGGCCATTAGGCCATAACCTCTAAGGTGACAGTAGTGGTTTTGATAATGATGATAGGGATTTAGATGTTGTCTATAAATTGAAAAAAAAATGTTAAGCTTACTGTTTTGTGACTTCTATATTCAGAAATAAATATATACCATGTTTTTAAGAAGATGATGGAAGCTATGAAATTCTATCGATTCTAGTTTGTTCTTCAATTCTGTTTAAATTATCCCAAACAAAGATTATTGTTACTGTAATTTGACATTAATTTTGATTATGTTTAAAAGTGAAATGAAATGTTTCAAAAAGTTAGTTTCTAAAATATAATTTGATTTTACTATCAATGATAATTACTTGAGTAAATAGATAGAAGAAAGGTTGATTATGAAACCTAAGTCTTTACTATATTTTTCTGGGTTAAAAACGTGTGGAAAGGTTTTTATTTACTTTCCTAGTTTATATTTACCAAACAGTTTTGATATTGTTTCCTGTGGAAATATAATTACGTTTTGTATATTTATGCATTAGGTAATTGTGATTATATCAATGAATTAATGTATGCTTCTTTGGTTCTGGTTGAAAACTGTATCATCCCTCTATTAATAAAACAGGAGATAATGATAGTCATGATTGACTCTTTTATTCAATATAGGTTTTATTTATACAACCTTGATTACTTATTAAATTATTATTGAGTTTATTATTTGATTATAATTTTATTCAATTACAATTTTACTTAGATGATAGATGAAATTATATCAATAATTTCTAGCGTTATTTTACTGTTTTCTTTACTTAACCATGGTTATTTAATTTCTATTTCTATAATGTATTTAATTACTATAATAATAAGCTTACAATAATATATTATATCTACTGTGTAAATAAATACAGAGACTAAATATCTATGCATTTCTATCTTTCCTAGAGAAAGATTTGTTTATGTGATTACAAAATACTCAGTCAAAAGAAAACATCTAAAATAGAAAGGGAAAACATACATATTCAACTTTTATGAAACCTGTAGAAGGTACTAAAACACATTCATGGATTTTTCATTTGATTCTTTATGTGAATTTAATCTAACCTACTGTACTAGAGCAATACTTTAAAAAATGTGTCAAAAAATACACCTAGGTATTTTTTAATCTATGAGTAAAACAAGAAATTCTTCTAATCATTTACCCTAATTTATCTAATCCAGCATGTAACTATATTTTCACAATAAAAGTATTCCATTAACTAACTCTAACAACAATAGAACATAATCATAACATTTTATTGAGCACTTAAACTCAATCATTCTAGGTGTAAATAAACAATTAGAAAACTAGATAAATCATGTAGAACGTGGAAATTTAGAAGAGGTGACAATAGCTTAAGAAACTTGTTCCTCCCAACCAACTCCTCGAGAAAAGCTGAACTACAAATATCAGGACCCCCAAGATTGTCTCCTCGTCCACCTGGTAGGAGTACTGGGTGAGAGATGTAGTTTAGTAATCCTCTGCAACTATACTGAGTGTTCAATAGTAAATCTATTCTGCATGTAGCACTATGAAATCAACTTACAATAGATACACTAGTTCATATCTTCAACACTTTTTACTCAAACAAACCTCAGCTAGTCCCCTCCATCGGATTTTCTTGTGCACTTCATTCACTCAAAATGTTCACAAGTCAGTCAAGAATGACCAACTTTAGCTGTCTTCAATGGGAATTTTTATTAGCATGCCTAGGTCTTTTGGGTTAGTTTTCACTTAATGAGCCACCTTCTCTTGTTCCACTTTCTTGGGGAGCATGACCAGAAAAATAGGGATGTCGCCTCCTGCAACTACTAGAAGTAGTTTTAGGATGCTGCCAAGTGTCAATCTGCTCTCAGCCCAACCTACTCCACGAAGTGAACAGTAAAACACTCATTTAACAGCTTCCTTAAGTTCTTGTCTCATCTTTCATTTATTAATTAATAAAATATTCAACAATTACATTCAATTATCCTTGACCCCACTTGGTCATTAATTATGTAATCAAGTGATCAAGGATTACCATTTTTATGTCATTGATGATGGTGAGCATGACATGTAATTCATTCAACACTTATTTGGGTTGATTTATGGTTCATTCATATAGAGAGGTGGATCATTTACCGAACATTGGATTTGGTCAGATGTGTGTATAGGGTAGTTCAAATCAACATACACTTTTTACTTTTTGAGTCTCCTTAACAAAGAGAGAAGAGTCCAACACACCTAGAGTTTTTTTGAAACAAGGAATAGAAAGGGTGAACATGATGGAGAATGCGCATGTGTGAAACAAGAACTTAGAAGGTATCGGATGAGTCATGGTGCAACCAAACTCAAATGATATACATAAGTAATTGATTGATGCACACGACATTTGGGACATCAAGTTCAAAAAAAATCAAGGATGCTGCATAGGTAATAAACTTGAAACTCAATCAATAGGCTTATAAAATTATATCACCATTTCCAAAAAAACACCTGCTTTGTAGGACTTTATATGAATAATTGAATTCCATGCAGGTTCTTTTTGAATGTTTCCCTTGGTGATGTGAATAGATCCATGCCACGGTATTGTGAGACCAAACCTAGGTACACCATGTACGAGGGAATTACTTTATGTTCATAGTAAAGACATGGGTGATATATTTTCCATTGAAACAAGGGAGCTGTATGCTTGATTTTGTGATTTTTACATTGATGCAAATGGATGTGGGATTCATGATTGTGAAAATGATGTATATGTGAAACAATGAAAATATAGTTGTTTTAATCCAAAGGGCCCACATCCAATTATGACATGTCAAGAGATGCACACTGACAAGAAAATGGTCTCACTAGGTCGTGAGAAAGTTTCTTATGTGGTTAGGGAAGGAACAACACTTCATTAGTAATTAGTTCATTATATATTACACATTAACAAATATTGTAGAAATGCATGTAGGGAATTGGAATAATATTTGAAATTTATATTGCAGGTAATGTATTCATTATTGTTACACCCCCCAATAATTTATAAAATGTGGCCTATTATATAATGTGGTGCACACAAATTAGAATCAAGTTGGTGTGACCCTATCGAGATGGAGAGATCACGTATCAAATTTGTGACCTGGTTATGATGGACCACTTTTTTGAAAGAGTGAAAAATAGGATGCTTATATTATTTACAAATATTTTTTTCCTGAATATAAATATTATTCCAATATAGTCATTTGATGGTGGAAACTCAAATATATCTAACAGATGTCAAGGTGAACGAAGATGATCGAAAGATATTTAAGATGGGAAATTCTAACCATGATCGTATTATGGAGGCTTTCATTCCTGTTACCCATTGGCTAGATGAATGACCTACACATGCCACTTGGAACATTTACCTAGATCTCCTGCTAAGTTATTGAATGCAATGTTCTAATGTCAAGTTTGTAAATTTAACATGTACGTATGATCCATTGCAAGTAACTCATGTATGGTCCTTCATGGATTTGATTTTGTATTAGAATAATTTGAATACATATGAGTATTATTTCTTATTATGTCTTCATTTGTCTATGAGCTTTTACAATAACAAATTTCCATATAGATAATGATACGCTATTCATAGTGAAGGTAAGTGCCCCATCAACTATGACAAATAACCATTTCTAATATAATATGGCTTTCTCTTCTCCAATGGCTATCCTCAAATTTTAATTTGTAACTGATTTTTTATATTGTAACATGTAATTGAAGTTGATTTCTCTAAATGTAAGCAAACATTGAATTTTCAATTGGAAATACACATTAAATTAAGATATTGACATGTAATTCCAATTGATAATTCAATGTGTACTTACAATTTATATTAATTACAATTGGAGTTACACATCATGCTTTAAATATTTTTTTTTTTTTTAGTTCAAACCAAACAAATACAAAAAACCCAATCCCCATTTTGAACATAGTATGTTTTGTTTCCAAAACCATCATATATAGGCACAACTTTAAACAATACTCATAAAACTTACTTAGAATTGGTTTCTTCATGAAAATAAAGGACAATATGAGACTTCCAATCATCAGATATCATTGATATGAATTATGTAAATATAACCACCTAATAATTAAAGATGCTTTGTAGACATCTTGGTGCCATCTTGACTTTATGAAAGATTTTGAACGGTAGATGTTCTCACTTCTATAGAATGTTCCATAAACACCATAACCTTCTATTTGATAGAAATATGGAGATGAAACAACTATACAATGTTAATATAATTGTAATTTAAACTTTAAATTGTAAATTAAAGTACACTTATACAATGTGAAATTGTGATTTAAATTTGAAATTGTGATGTAATTGATTTTTAAATTTTGATTTTTCCATAGTAATGTAATTGAATTCTAAAATTTGAATTTACAAATTTAATGTAATAGTAATTGAACTTTTAAACTATAAATACAAATTGAATTCTAAATTGAAATTACATATTAAATTTGAAATTTTAACTTCAAATTTTAAATTGTAACTGAATTGCAATGTGTAAATTGTAATTGAAGTTTGATGTAGACTTTAATCTAATTGAAATTGAAATTTTAAATTGTATTGTAATTGAATTTTGAATTTTGAATTTGCAATTGTAATGTAATTGAAATTGGAATTTTAAACTGTAACTACACATTGAAATTTCAGTTTAAATTACACATTAAATTTTAAATTTTAAATTGTAATTGAATTGCAATGTGTTGTATTTGAATTGTAATGTGTAGATTATAATGTAATTTAGATTTAAATTTAAATTGCAATCTAATTGAATTTCAGCCAGCCTAGATCCAAATCGTAGGCTCTATCAAGCACCAAGAGGGATCAAATCTCTTTAGGTGCAAACATCTTCTTAGGTATTGCAATCATTGAGCTATGAACTTTGGTGTGTCCTATATATAGCCATTGATTTGATTGAAACCAGAAGAAATATCTTTTTATTTAAGGTCCACATATGATATTTTTATTATAAATATTTAATATTGCTTATGGCCGACATATAATATTTTTTATTATTTTTTATTTTTTTAGGAATGAATATTACAACATCTCCCCATACATGGTTTTAAAACCATATGCAAGGCCCTCCTAAAACCATGGGTTGTTTAGAAGGCCTTGCACTTATTGTTTTTTTAGGTAAGAAAATTACAACATATCCTTGATATTAGGTTGTTTTTTTGGATGACACTTATTTTGGTCGATAACTATAAATTTTATTTTTTATTATTTTGTTAGTAACAAACCTTACAAGATCTCGAGGTTGTTTTTTTTTGCGGACATTTCTTTTGGTGGATAATTAAAAATTTTATTTTTATTATTTTGTTAGTCTTGTAACGTTACATAACATTATGTAACATTATGATATCTCCCCCATACTAGGTTGTAGAGCGCCTCTTGATGCAAATATTTAATCTGTAATTAGAATGTACTTGAAATTGATATTTTATATTGCAATCATTGTACATCAAATTTGAAATTGAACTAAAAAGACATTTAAATAAGCATAATAACTGTATCTATATGTAATATAAAAGGTGATACATTTAAAATTGTAACAAAATACACATGGAGGTCAATATGAGAAACTATAGTTTAAAATAATCAATAGATTTCAAATAATAAAAGTACATATATAACAAAGGTTCCAAAACATGAAAATGTATACATGATTAATTCAATGGTTACCACCACCATCAGGCCCCACGAGGATTCACCTTGATGACCAAGATACCAACAAATAAACTCATGTTAAAAAAACAATAGTCACTCAATTATATATAAACAAAACATGACACGGAGAGCTCCACACTAAAATATGAGCCCAAATGAAAATCAAGGCATCCCTCTAAAAAATATGCGATGATATTCACAACGCTCAAATTTCATGAGGAAATGTAGAAGGAAAAGAGATCGACAAAACTCAATGAAAGCGACAAATTCAATGCAGAAGGTCAAGAGATTAACAAAACTCAATGTTCATGGTCGATGATAACAGTGGGGGTTCTGCTTTCGATGAAGGGATGGGATTGGCATGTGTTAAAAACGTACTTAATGAAACAAAGTTGGATTACTGATCGGTAATGTTAAATATTATAAGAGAATCAGAGAAAGGACTAGAAAACAATGGGCTAATGGTTTCATGTGGGAAACAATTTTTATAATAATGCATAATAAAAAAACCATAGGTAAATACCATGGGCGATCAAATACTATGGGCCACTAATTATACTTAATGTGACCAAGTAAACTAATCAATTAACTAACTAATTGATGCAGTATTGATAGTGGTCTCTTGAGAATACATTTCTTAACACCCCCCCTTAATCTCAACTAGGAAAATGCTTTCAACACTATCAATGCAAAATAATGCATGTTGTTCTATGACTCATCTAGGCTTACATTTTATTCGAAAAATTCATCTTCACTTTTTTCCCTCAAATATACTTGGACTTCGTCGTCTTTGTCTTATGGATCTTGATGCTAAGTAGTTGTTCTTCTTCATCTTCTGGAACATAGTGTGAGTATTCTTCTTTTGTTTCAACATGATTTTTCTCGTTGTCATCTTTACTTGCACACTGGAAAAAAAATTCAGAAAAAATATCAATATATTGTAGCTTTTCTTGGAGAGGATTCAGATATTGGTGTTGCTTATCAATTTTAGCTACTTCATCATTATCATTGAATTCTTCGTTTGCAAATACCCATTGTGCATCCTTCATTTCTTCTTAAAAGATTATGGGCTGAGAAGAAAGCATAGGACACTGTAGATTCTCATTACTAACACAAGTCTACTCATAGACCTCACTCAAACTTCAGGATTTCTAGTTTTGGGGTGGACTATCTATTGTCAGTTCTTTTGTGATGCTATCAACTCGTTGTTTCTCATTCTCAACAACTGTTGAAACTTCTATGCTTCTATCAACTGTCCATTGATAAAAGAGACTATCACTCACATCACTCGGCATGGCTACATTAAAAGGTTTGATTTCACTGTCATCAACAAACATAGCTGGATCAACAATATTTGTTTTGATTACATGATCATTGACTCCCTCATATACAAAATCATCTTGAAACATTATCCTGGTGCATTTCCTAGATTACAAAGTCATTTTCCTATATATTGGATTCCTCACGAAACACTTCTTTCAGTATACCCCACACTCTTTTTGGAGTATAAGCTTTTACAATATAATGAAATAGTGAATAGTCATAGTGTCTTGTATGAGACATAAGGAAACAACTTTCCTTCTTTCTCATTCAAACGCAGTCAAAGCCTTAGATGAATCTAGATCCATAGGATCTTCTTCAACTATGAATTGCCACAAATATTTTAATTTTAAAAAATTACTTACTTTGAATTCCCATAAATTATAATCATATCCATGAAATGTTTTCCATAACCCTTTTGGTGTTAACAAATTTCTTACCTCTTCAATTAATTTTGGTAGTGCTTCTAGTAGCTCCATCACAAGAATCAATCTTCTTCAATTTTATTCGATCTTCTACAATATTCTTGTCTATATCATAACCTCCAATAATATTGTATCTATGCGTGTGTGTGCTTTCCACTTTGTTAAAATGATTACCCAATACAATAAGGAATGGATCAAGACATGGGGTTTGATACCATGTTAAAGATTCCAAGAGAAGTAGAGACAATGGGAATAATGGTTTCCTATGGGGAATAAAATCACCTTCTCAATATTAATCAGCAGCATTTATAATACTACATAGCCTCAAAACCATAGGTAAATACCACAGATCATCAAATATTATGGGCCAGTAATTATGCTTAATGTGACCAACTCAAGTAGTCAACTAACTAACTAATTAATGCAATATTGATAGTGGTTCATTGAGATTACAATTGTTAACAGGTAACATTGTTCATTCCATGATGTTTTTTCAAATATATTTGAACAAACTGTAATTATCCATTTCAATAAGGAAATATTCAAAATGTTATAGGATTTAGAATTTTTTTTTCAACTTAAAACAAGATTTGGATTTTTTTTTTCAACTTAAAACCAAAGAAGATTTGTATTTTTTGAGTTTCAACTTAAAACCAAGTTCTTCTTTCATTAACAAAAACAATAAACACTTATATTACACAATTTCAGGGGGGAGGGGCTAGAATAATTTTGGGCCATTTCTAGAACCTTTAAGGACATTTCTCTTTCATTTTTTTTTTGAAATCGTGATATGCTTCACATCTTCATCAACATCCATTACTACGTCTATCTATTTAACTATGACCAAGCTTTAATCAAAAGATTTTGTTAATTGCAATCTTTCATTAATTCCTTTTCAAAGCTATCTTAAACTTTATCACTTGTAGCTTATTGACTGTCTTCAAAACCTATACAGTCATATATGAACACATTATTAGCAAAAATATGGATCTCCTTAATGTCCTCTTCTTTTGTCACTTCTAAAATTTCTTTTATCGCATCTACCCTACTATTCCATGGGAATGTCACAAACTTCAACTTTATTATAAATGTGTCCATAATCATAGTGGATCTACTTTTCATGCATATAACCATCAAATTCATTCTTTGTGTGATCCACATTATATGCATCTTTTAAGTTTGTTTTCCTCTTATATGGTCTTCAAGCCCATGCTTGCTTCAATCATTTTCATCATTTCTACAACATTCAACACTACTATATATCTTATTCATAAAATTCATAAAAGTTTTCTTCAGCATTGGCAATATCACTGTTTTTTCTTCATTTGCACATAAGTATGTTATCCAAATCTTCATAAAATTTCACTTCAAGGTTAGCATTAAAGTTGTACTCTTCTTCATGTACTTTACCAACGTAGTTATCTTCTTCATATGGAGCATTAATGTGGTTTCATTCTTATTAACTTGCAACTTATACATGGATCCAACATTCTTCATTTTAAGCTTAGTTCTCAATTTTACTTTAACATTATGGAACATCAATAAGGATTCCCTCTACCTTCATACTATATGCATAGTAAAAAACAACATGATTGTCAAACAAATTAATTGTCTTGGTGATTAAGCTCTTCAATATCTCTTCTTCCTAAACTTCCTAATGGATATCCTCCTACTTGAGCAGTTCATCATAGGTTATGGTTGTTGCTTTTCCCCTACGTGATTCTTTATATTTTGAATTTATAAAATTAGCCAAACTATTATATTGATTAGCTATATCATCTTCAATTTCATAAACTCTTTGCTCAAATTCATTGAACTTTGACAACCATTGAATGATTTGTTGGTCATTTTCAACATCAACATATTCCTTGCAAGCCAAAGCTTCAACTTGTTCATTTAGCCAATATACAATATTTTAGTTATCATATTCTAACTCACCTTTCTTGAGGCATTCATTGACCATAATATTCATTCTATCTATTTGTCTTATGATAATATAGAGTTCCTTATGAAAAATTGCATTTTCTTCTTTTATTCAAACGGTTTTTTTCATCAAAAATTTTAAAAGACCTTTGTTGCCTCTCTTATTCTAAAATTTATTCATATGTCCCTATTCTTGATTACTTGTTGCTTAATGTAATTATATATTCTATAGGAATATCCCCAATCATTTACAATTGTCTCGTACAACTTTATTTTCAAAATACTTTCTTGTTACATCTTCCACTCCTTTTGTAAGACATCTCTTCCATTTTTTCTACATTTTTTTATGGAATATATCACATTTAGGTAAAGATATTTAATGTTTAATTTAGTCCTGTTTATGGATCTTTATATATTTGATGTTCTTTTCAAATGAAATTTTCATGTGGCAACTTCACATGGATGTGTGTTCCTTTCAGTAATATTCAATAGACCAACTTTCTAGATCCCTTTCTATCGAAAATTTACTTCAAATTTAAGATTTCAATAAGCTCAAAGAAACAACAAGATCACTAATCAACCAACTATAAACCATGGATGGTTACATCTTATCAACACAAACAACAATTTTAAACACCACACCTAAAGATAAATATCACATATACATCGATGTCACAAAAACTCGATACCACATGTCCTTAGATACACAAAATACAATGCATACACTAAACATACCACATAAAACATTAAACTATTTTATCATATCATGCAGATTTATTCTCAAGTGACTTCTACATATTATATTTTCATAAACAAAGGATACAATCACTTACAAGAAAATAGAGATGAAGAATGGAACTTTCCATATTGATTCCTCTTGTTGAGATTCTACTCCTTTTTTTTATGATTCACTAGAGGCTTTAACCCAAATTTTTATTTCATAGTTCATATAGGGCTAAGACCCTTCTCATCTACTCGAACTGTCTTCAATCTTCAACTGCTCACGCAGGATTCCACTTCATTTTTGTCACTACCCACAAACTTTTTCTTTATCTCTAGAAGACCCTACACAAGCCTCTAATATATTGTGTCTGTTCATATTTTTTTTTTTCGAACCTTCCTTCTATCTCCATCAACATCACAAACACAGTGCCCACCTCTCATATATTTCAAATATGATGTGGGATATCACTATGCCATGTTTTTTGTCTCAAGATATCGTTGATATTTTCCACAATGTCCCCTCAACTAGTGCTTCATACTATCACATGGAAGTGAAGATGTTCTAACACACATGTAGGATTGTTCTCTCATGGGTGGATCAAGTAATTTATCCATGCCTCTACTCTCCAACATGCAAGCTTGCCACCCTCCTCTCATTCTAATACCAATGAAGTGAAACAAATAAAAGGTTTCAACTTAAAACAAGGGTTCTATTTTCATTAACAAAAATAGTCACCAAAAAAAACTAAAAACAAATTTTTATATCACAACATTTTTAGCGGTCAGAACCGAGAAACCAACTAACTAAAGGCTCTGAAAATGGTATAATGATCCAAAACATGGTAAATAATGGTAATGAAATCCCTTTGTAAAGGAACAACTAAGACATCATTACACCAATCCTTTACGACTCTTATGAATGCAATTCGAACAATTCTTCTCAAATTTCTAATGAAAAATTGTAAATTATACTCACATTATACCATGTTTTGGCTACTACAGTGAAAAATATATATTTATTAGTTTGTGGTATGGTATGAAATGGGAGGGATGGAGGTGAGGGATATAGAAGTTCACCTAGAGACCCATTCATTTTCTACATGTGCATGATATAATTGCAAAATAGAAAGGGAGAGAAGAAGAAAAATGCTTTCTTTTTTGAGTTTCTTAAAGTGGAATAAATATTTGGGTGATTCCATGAAGATGGGAAACTATTTTTGGCCAACTACGAGGATAAAAATTTCAAATTTTAGCCATGTATTAAATTGAATCTCTCAAAACTCATATTTTCCATATGAATTTCAACATGCAGTTAAAAAATGGAATGTAGAGAATTTTGTTGGATTTCCAATGATATATTTTTTAAAATATACCAATGTCATTTAATGTGTCAAATTTTCATTTAAATAAACATGTGTCCAAGGGTCTGAACATGGGTCGAAGGAGGAAACACTAACATTGGTATGTCATTAAGATTACTTGTTGGTGTAGAGGAAGTCTTGCAGAGGAAAGTTGTTTGGAATGGTTTTACTAATTAATGGATCAGAGGCCCACAATCTCAAAATAAGGGGTAGGTTAGGTGGAGAGTTGTCCCTTACACATATAATCATTGTTCCAATGTGAATCCAATCCAAGTAAGTATCATTGAATTTACCTACATCATAGATATGTCTGAACCCCTAAGTTATTTACTTGATTCACTTACTAGTTGTTAATTAAATGTAAAAGATTGTTAATCTAGTGTAAAGATGAATTTTTATAATTTCACTTTAATTTGGTGTATACATGAAATTCTATGTGAAACCATTTTTCATCTTTAACCCTCTTATTGTCACATGAGTGAAAAATTCACTCATCTCATGAAATATTATGAATTTTCAAGTGTCATATTAGTAATGTTGATTTTCTTATTTACACTACTTAAAATAGAGAGACACTTTTGATCATCACAATTAGAGTTGGTCAGCTCTTTATAATATCTTAAATCTCTCTTGTATTGACTAGACTATGAAGCAATCTTACAAAGACTCTTATATACGACGTTGTTTACTTTGATCTCATACATTACATATCTACTCATAGCTATGCTCTCAATGAAGGAGAGACTCCTATGAGGATATGATATAATGTATTGCCTTTACTATTGAGATTATATGTCTTAAATAAATTTTGGGTTTTTGAGATTATAATGTATTGACTTTCCATGATTCTTTAGAGATGTTGGAATTCCAAATTTCACACCAATATAATATAACAAAAGTGACAAAAGTAAGAGTTTCTTCTTATTGGGCCTTCATTCTTACTTTTAACACTCTAGCTTATACTTTGATTTTGTTTCAACTTATTTGTTCCTAAAGTAGTGTATGATTATACACGAATAGAGATCCATCTTAAATATAAACCTTGCAAGTAGTAACATAGATCAAATTTCTTGACATGTAAATTTTGTGTTTACAATGTAAAAATGTTAAGATAAAAAAATGTACACATTAATAAATTTGATCCAATTGGTGCTAGAAACAAATCAATTTAAGATGGATTTGTGCTTATTTTAATGTTTTATAAATGTTTTATAAAAATGAAGATTAAATTTTACATATATAATTCAAATATTTTTTTATAAATAACCTTGAGTCATATTTTTATTTTATTTTTGTAGGATCCATAGTAAAATTATATTAGTGTACAAAAACTAAGAAGTACATACACAAGAGAATCAAGACATTTGTCATCCCACAATGGCTTCTCATAGACCTATGACTATAAAAACTTAAACAAAGACACATCACCCATGCATGGATTATCATTCTAAACTTGTCAATTTTCCATGCATGGGTGACCAAAAAACTACCAAGCATGCTTACGCGTGAGGACATTTCCAAAATGAACAGTTTCTCAAATTAACCTCTATGGGAATAAAAAAATAAGAAAAAAATATTGGGAGGTTCATAAACTAGAATTCCTTGACTACTGGCAATAACAAAAAAAATTGACAAATAGAAAAACATAGAGGTTACTCGAAGTTGCGGGTGGCTTCAACATCTCTGGGATTCTCTTCTAGTATGGAGCACCCTATCCAAATCCTTTGTCCAAATCTGTTTTAATTGGGAATGCCTTTGTTTTCTTAAAGGAGGAGAGGTATACCTACTAATTGCGCTTAGAACTTCCTCCTTTTACAACCATTTGTAGAAGAATTATTGGTATTATCGTATGCTAAGGTGGGGCCTTTTCTAGCTTGTTCTTCATGATTCTTTATTGGTTTGGAGACCTAGAAGGGACTTGGTGAGTGAGAAGAATGGATATCTAGATCCGACGATGCAGAATCAAGGGAGTTGTTTCAACTACTAGTACCCTAAGACTAGACGAATAATGCTTGTGATGCACCCAAGCTCACTGAAAATATCATGAGAACAATAACAAATATATCTTCAGTTTTTGTGAGTGAATAATTTTTTTCCTTTTTTTTTCTTTAATGATACGCTGAATTATTCGTGAGGGGTGGCTTAGCTAGTTGGAGTCTAAATCTAAATATCTTTTGATATTGAGGTCAGAGGTTCAATTATTATGAATCCAACTCTCTGGGTCCTTCGAGGTAAGGATCCCAAAACTGGATTTGATATGGCAATGTCCCTTTGGGTTCCCCCCTAGAATTGTTATTCAGGATGTAGCAAGCCATAACCTCTATTCTCAAGGTTGTGAACCATGTGAAAAAAAATGATACAATGAATAAACATATTAGGTGACACAAGATGAGAATAAGTGTACTCGTCCAACCCCTCAACCTTATAATGTTGTGCATTTTTATTTTTTAAAATTTTACTTAATAGGATTATTATGATTCTTCAGTGATGGGATATTAACATAGGTTCGAGAAACTAAATAGAGCCTACTAAATGAAATTTTATTGTAGAATTTAATTTATTTTACTATCTAATAGAAAAACTAGTTTTTAATATATATATATATATATATATATATATATATATTATATATAAAAAAATANTAGACATTTACATTAATATTATACAAATTTAAATTCAAACTTTTCCCCCTCGAGACCATGGCTATGAGTAAATACCTCATCCAAAAGCATAAGATGAATAAGATGATAAAAGAGAAACTTCTTTAAATTGCTTTAAACACAAGTCAAAACCAACTACGCCTCAAGTGGTGTTGGTGTAAAGATAGAATGGATTGGTTAAACCATTGGGGCATTGATGAAAACAACATTTTGCAAAACATTGATAAGGTAAAAAATATTATTACTTCTAAATTTAAAGAGAAATTATGGTGTGAGGAAAATTTAGTGGTTAAGAGAAAATGAAGATACTATAAGGAGATCATTGATCCTAAGTTGGAATATTAGATGTCTCGGTTGTAACTAGGTCATGGAAGAAAATTAATATATCCAAGATTCAAATGAACTCTCATGAACTCCATAGAGAAACATGGAATCGGTATATTCCTAAAATCCCATCGAAAGAAAGGATTTTCCATATATGTGAGTCTATTAGCGTTGAGGATGAAAATCACTATCACATAGACTTTCATGCTTACACTAACATTAGATATGAGTTTCATAGTATTTGCTACAATAAAAACCTTTATAACCTTTTATTGATCCCTCGAAAAATTCCCAAGTACCAACAATAGGGATTCTCCTCGATAAAGAATCCCAATTATACAGTCCACCATTTGTTGTGGACAATCCATCCGGTTAACGATCCGACTATCATTGATTTAGTTGTTTTAAATCTTTTTCGGTTACAGCCCGATCCATCGTTTATGTAATTTTCTTTTTAAAGATGAGATGAAAGTGCCTAAACTAAATGCATGTAATTGATAAATAGAAACCTCACAAGTGATGCATAGGTTCTTACCTCCCGTCTTACCATTCATGCTTTCTTAATTACTTTTTAAAATCTAAGACTAAGCTAATATATTCTAATTTACTATGTCCGAGTGGGGAGCGGATTTAAAATGAGAGCAACGTAGTGTAAATATTCATATTAATCTGACAGGTACATGTTTCAATTTCATATAGACATTTACAACACAAATAATATCAAAGTTAACTCTAACATAATAAAAACTTCATTGCTCATTTCATACAAATACATTTATATGAAAAGAAAAATCATTCATCGCCAAAGAAGTAATTCAGAATAGTTAGAACGATCTCACATATGCATGGAAACATGAAGAACTAATTCCACAATGGTGACTTCCAAACATTCTAAGAAAATTACTGTGCAACCTTCCCAGCCAAAATAAGTCCTTTATCAACATAAAATTAGTTGTATTACATATAGTTCATCCCTTCTTTGTGATAGCGAAAATTCCTTCTATTGTACTTTCTACCCCTATTTATTACAATATGAATTTGTCATTTTGTGACATTTGGCCTACCTTAACCCTAGAAATTTTCACAATCTATCTCTTAGTGTTATACATGGGAAAATACAAGTGGTTCCATAAAAAATGAAAATTATGTGGGCCATTCCCTCCTTGAAACATACACAGCCAATGTGTTGGACTCCTCAAATACTTTAGGTGGATTTATTTGAGTCATGCGAAAATATTCTTAACTTTGAATCTGTGAACGTGTTGGTGGAAAATTCTAAGTCTTCTCCTAACAAAATCCTCTCATCATTTTGGCGTGGTTTTGTGAGTTGCTTCCAATAGTATCAACAACTATTTTTATCAGTTTATTCCGACAATGTTGACGAAATTATAATATTCTTTCGATCATTTCGGTGAAACTAGCCAAGTTGTTATGATTCATGAAGGAAACCTTTTCGGCATTGTGTGAATTTTTTGTCTTCAAGTATGTCTTTCTGAAGGTAATGTTGCTTGGTGAAAATAAACCTGTGACATGAGCATAGTGAGAAGTGTCTTAGTAATACTTCAACTTCTTTCAATAACCAAAGAAATAAACATGCATTATTCTACTGAATTATCCTATAATCAAAATAAAAACTTCCATTTGTAAGAGTTATGAGCCTGTTATTATCCTATGTCAAAAGTCTAGAGGCAGCTCCTCCAACTCTCCTACTAAGTTTTAGAACAATGACAAGTTACGCAAATAATTTTGTAGGTAAGCATATTATTGTTTGTTCTATTATGCATCTCTAATTGTAAGTTTATTAATGTTTTTTAATCTTTATGCAGGTCAAATGGAGCTCACAAGCTTTATTTCCAACCCTTAATTCATAAACTTCAAAATATCAAGGAAATTTTTTTTTAATCACAAATTTAATGTGGTTGTTGGGTGTTTTAATGCGGTTTGGAATGAACATTTTGATCATTGTGGAGATGAAAGTGATTCCAATGTTTTTTTGTGTGATTTGTAAAAAATCCTCGGATACTATTGATGGTGAATTGTGAGTTCTCACGACCATTTCGACATGAAAAATGAGTGTTCTCCGACCGTGTCAGAGATAACTTGTTCAAATCCGTCGATTGGTTTTGTTGGTTATTATTATATCAACTATGACCATATTGGAGAAAATCCTGAATTGCCCCAAAAATTGGCAGCAACTAATTAGCGGCAGCATTAATTAATCTATCTGATCGTTTCACAGGTAAATTATGAGTTATGATCGAAAGTGTGGATGCATTTCATTGAGTTATGTCGAACGATGCTTTTCCAAAAACTTCCTTTGTCCAAGCCGACTGTGTCAGAGAGACTACCTGATTTCTTTTGACGCGTCAGAGTAACTGGCCAATTTGTTCCTATACATCGATGCAAAATAGTGAGTTTAACTTAGCCAAAACTTATTTGTTCAACTTTTGGGGAAAAAATACATGTTTAGGATGGACTCTCTAGAGCTGGAAAACTAGTCTAAGTAATCTTTCAATAAAAAATATAAGGAGGGGCCCTAAAATATAAAAATTTTGGGGAAGCAGTGTCAGCAGCAACAATTGGAAACTAGATGGCAAACATAGATCTCTAAATAAACTATCTTTAGAAAACAAGACTACTACATGGTACTAGATGTAAATATACACAAATTTCATCATTTTATTCCTTGAGATTATTTAAAATACTAGACTTATCCAGGGATGGAATTTTCTATGCATCACATTGATTGTCATATTTTGGGAGTAGGGTAATGAGGATTAGGACTCTGGATAACTCTCTTGGTGCAAAAATATAAAATTCATTTAGCCTCTATCTTTTGGTTTCCACTGGATATGACTTCACATGATTGTAACAAGGTTAGACACATGCATTCGTTTTTTCCTCATTCCCATGCTATTAGCATTCTTTTTTATGTTTCCTTTTGGACAACATTTGTATTCTGAGTCTTCCTTGATTTATTCTTCCACTTTCAGAATTTTAAATGGGTTCTTCGATCCATAATGCCATTTTGTCTGAGTGATAAACTTGTTCAAGCTCACGGATGAAGAAGAGCCTTCATGGAATTTGTTGCTTAAGCAATCTTTTTGATCTGATGGTTTATTCCTTTAGCATTGTTTCATTCATGGAGATGATATGTCTCAGAATTTTTATTATTTGATATAATATTTTTGAATTTTGATTTGTAGCATGGGATTATTTTGAATTCCATTGATTCACCAGACCCGCTTCCTTTCCATGGGTCTATGATGTTAGACTTCGTAAGACATATATTAGTGTAAGAATGGATTGTTCCCCTAGATAGTACTCTATACCTCATGAGCATTAGTTATTTTACAGGCTTTATAATGAATCTAATGTGGAATTGAGAATTAAGTTAGATGATAGAAGTCATAAATGTATTTTTGTTGGATATAATAAAGAATCTAAAGCATATAGACTTTATGTCACCAAGAAGTATGTCATAAGAAGAGATTTAGTTTTTAAAGAAGAAGAAGCATGGGATGGGAGCATGGATAAATTAGTTGGTGAGGAAGTTGTAACACCTCACGCAGGTGATGAAGAAGATGTGCAAGGCACACATAAAGGAAAGTCAACTCCACATACACCAGCAGTAAGGACACCTTCTAGAATGCCTAGAACTCATGAACATGGTGAACCATCAAGTGTTGGTGGACGATAAGGAACAGGATCAAATGTAGGAAATGAATCAAATCCTACATTGGCATCATTAAGAAGTAGATTCAGAGGCCAAATGACTAGAAGTTTAAGAGAATTGTATGATCAAGATGAAGTAGATCAAATTTCAAATTTTGCATTTATATCATGTGATCCTGTAGATGTTGATGAAGCTATTAAAAAAGATGTTTGGATAAAAGCAATGGATGAAGAAATTGATGCCATAGAAAGAAATAATACTTGTGATCTTGTAGATTTTCCTGATGATAAAAATTGTATTGGTGTCAAATGGATTTATAACACTAAGTTAAATGCTGATGGTGATGTTGAAAAATATAAAGAAATACTTGTAGCTCAGGGCCTTAGTCAGTAATCTGGAATTGATTATAATGAGACATTTGCAGCTGTAGCCAAACTTGATATGGTAAGGATGGTATTAGCTATTGCTGCTCATAATAAATGGTATGTACATGAAATGGATGTAATGTCTGCATTTTTAAATGGATATTTAGAATAGAAAGTTTATGTGAAATGACCTCCAAGATATGAGGTTGATGGACAAGAAGATATCGTCTACAGATTGAAGAAATCCTTGTATTGATTGAAGCAGGCACCGAGAGTATGGTACAATAAAATTGATGAATATTTGAATGGTGAAGGATTCAATAGAAGTCCAAGTGAAACAACGTTGTATACAAAGATGAACCAACAAGGTCAAATACTGATTGTTTGCTTATATGTGGATGATTTGATATTCAGTGGAGATCTTTCTCTAGATGAGTTCAAGAAATCCATGAAAACAAAATTTGAGATGACTAATTTAGGAATGATGAAATATTTCCTTCTTATTGAAGTAAATCAATCTGAAGATGGTATTTTTATATGTTAATATAAAATATGCAAATGATGTATTGAAAAGATTCAGAATGCAAAATTGTAAGCCATGTGTAGCTCAAATAGAAACTGGCACAAAACTGAGTAAGGATGATGATGGGCCAAAGGTTGATCCAATGATGTATAAGATATTGGTTGGAAGTCTCATGTACTTAACTGCAACAAGATCTCAAATAATGTTTGCAGTAAGTTTGATTTCAAGGTTTATGGAATTTCCAAAGAGTACCCACTTGAAAGATAGAAAGAGAATCCTAAGATATATTGCCGAAACAACAAATTTTGGTATCCAATAAACATCTAATTCAAACTTTAAGTTGATTGGATACACTGATAGTGATTTTGGAGGTTCTGTTGATGATAAAAGGAGCACATCTAGATATGTGTCTAGTTTTGGATTGTGATGAGTAGCATAGGAATCAAAGAAGGAGCCCATAGTGAAACTATCCTCTGCTGAGGCAGAGTATGTTGCAGCAACAACAAATGCATGTCAAACTATATGGATGAGAAGAACTCTTTCTGAGTCATAGCATGAATAAAATGGACCGACTCCAATTTTCTGTGATACTAACTTAGCTATTACATGATCAAGAAATCACGTATTTCACAAAAGAAGTAATCATATTGATACACGGTATCATTTTATCCGCGAACTAATAAACAACAATGAAATCAGTGTGGAATTTTGCACATTAGGAAATCAGTTTGTAGATCTATTTACAAAACCACTGGGAAAATATTTGTTTGAACTTCATAGAAAAAACATTGAGGTTTGTAAGTTGTAATAGAAATCAAGTGTTACAATTTCTTTTTTGAGTATAGTAATTAAGTGGGAGAATGTTGGAAATTTTATAATTACTCCACCGCCGGATGCAACAAATTTTGAAGAGAAAACATCAACTGCTAGAATTATGAAAAGGAAAACACAGTTCAGAAATGTAATTGCCACAATAATAAAGAGTCACAACACTATCACACTACTTCACCGCCTCACAAAACAACAAATTATTAAATCATAAAAAATCATTTTTATATGCCAGCTGAGTGGTTCTAATTTATCAAGAGGCAACGCACTTCTCAAATCTGACAGATTGTAATAGACAGTAAATTATTCACAGAGAATCCCATTTTTGTATAGTGAAGGGCCAATTAGCACTTACTTGTTGACTTAGTTAGAAATAATATAAATAATTGCATTGTAAATCATATTGGCATGTGATAAGTACACTTAGTGATAATTGTAAAAATTAAAATTAATCTTCAACTATTTGATTATTAGATACAAATACGAGCTTAACTCCATCAATTATTAGATACAACTATTAGCTTAACTCAAATGATTCTAGAACTATTATCTTAACCTCTTATATTCGATAACTATTAGCTTATAACTATTGGATACTACTATGATTTTAACTCTATTGATTCTACAACTATTCTAGCTTAACTTCAACTCTAATCACTTAAGGCTTAGTCCAAGTGCATTTTCCCTCTAGGATTCTAGCTAATGTGAACTCATGTAAGAGTCCAAATCCTAACAAAATCATTAGAACTCCTAATAAGATCCTCCAAACTCCTAATAATTAGGCACCAAGGCATATATATCTTAGAATTTTTGGGTGGAATACCATCTACATTTTTTCATCTATGGATGAGAAAGAGACAAGTGTGCTGTCTATATTTATTCTATGGTCCTGGTTCAAAATTTATAATTACAATTATAAAAAAATTGAAAATAGATTATGTGATAACTCCACTTGTGGTAGTTGGAAATAAATAAATAAAAAATAGCTCATGTTCTAACTCTATTTAATGTCATAGTAATGTTATAAATGAGCTACATTTGACATCTCAGAGTGGAGCTAATGTGCACTTGATGTAAAACTCAAACTCCTCATAAGGTTACCAGCATATATCCAAATCCTAGGCTATATCAAGCACCAATAGGGATCAAATCTCCCAAGGTGTAAACCTTCTTGAGTGCAATACCTGAGAAGAGGTTTGCACCTTGCGAGATTTGATCCCTCTCATGCTAGTGCAAGCCTAGGATTTGGATCTAGGCTGGTTTGAGTTGTGGGAGGTGACACAAAACTGCAGTTTGATCAACATTGTAAGGAACACGTTAAATTGAAAACACGCGCAGAATTATAAGCATTATCTAAATGTAAGTAATAAGTATTAAGGATTGAATAAATTGGTAAATTCGAAAACAGAGACAATAATTTTTTAAGGATTAAATAAATGAAAATATGGTTTAGATTTACACTTAGTCTAGGGTTTTCAATTGTACCCCAAACAATGAATCATCTTTTGTTTTGCTTAGAAGAGGCACATTATACTTTAATATAGATTTTTTCAACATTTCCACTAAAAAATAATTACATTTAGAAATTTGGTCTATTTGGACAAGTGGTAGTTTCTTTTAAGATAGATCTATGCTACTTAAACACATTTGTAAATTCTAAACTTGGGATTTGGTTGTCCTCTACAATTTCGGAAACTTGAAAGTACAGTTGTAATCTTTTTAGAAATTTCAAAATATAATAATGAATTGAGAATTTGACCATATCTTAAATTTGTTTCATTTGAAGGATGGATGGTACAAAGCTCATGGAAAAACAATCTTGGAAAATGAAGGTATTGATTAGTGTTTGAAATAATATAATTTTTGAAATTTTATACTTTTTTTTAGTAGCAGTTTATTTTATTTTCTTTATTTTTTAATTGAAATTGGGTAAAAAAATTTAACAAATCTCCTTGAGTGCAATTTACCATGGGTTATTTGAGAAGCCTTGCATGGTTTTTAGGAAGCCTTGCACATTGTTTTAAAACCATGTGCAAGGCCAACATATTTTTTGGCATAATTATATGGCGTCAAGTTTCCCATTGATATTAGATTTGTGGAGGGAATATATCCATGTAAGCTTACTATATAAGCTTCTGTACCGGAATAATACCTGTTAACACAATTAGCAATCTCTGAATTAGATAACATGATAATCAATTAAAATAATAAGCTCTTGTCATTAGAGGGTCGAAATCCACTTTGAAATTAAAGGGATTCTCCTACCAACAATTCTCAAGAGTGAAATGTGTAATTAAAATTTTTCATTAAAGGGATAAAATCCACTCACCCCTACCAATCATTCTCAAGAGTGAAATGTGCAATTAATTTTTTCAGTATGTCTCTAGAAATTAGAGGGATTAGCCTACCACTCTAATGTCTTATTTTTTAGGATATTTATTTTTTATAATATTTTTTACTAAAAAAGATCATTTACATTATAGTTTATTGAGTAATGATGTATAATTATAATTTAATTTATTTTTAAATTAATATATATATATATATATATATATATATATATATAATCACCCATATGGATGGATTATTACAATAATCAATAATATATTTATTTAAAGGGTTATGCGTGGGTTATAAAGACAGGGTAGTATGTTTTGGATTTAAAGGTTTTACTAATATGGAAAGTGAAATTTATTTTGATAAGGATAAATATCTTATATTTAAATTTATATATTAAAATAAATATCCAATCCAAACAACTCTGTTCATTGGAGGACAGATTAGGTAAGTTGTTAATATATTTTCAAGCATCCGAGGCCTACGACTTGAAATCCTGCACTATATTTAATGTCACGCAAGCTATGGTTTTTCCAATTCCCAAGAGGATTGCACTCCAAGATAACCTCATAGAAGTCTACGATCCGTGTGCTGATCACAGGAGTTGATTTAGGTGAGCATGGAAATCCTCGAAGAAAACGCTCAAAGTTCATCCCATTCCAAGTATGCGCCTTGTTCTCAAAATAATTCATATTGAAAGAGAAGCGTGACTCTAGCTCAACCGGAATAGTATTTTATAAAGAAAATGCAGTATAACTAAACAACACAACTAAAGATTCAGCCACAAAATAATTTCAAATGCACATGAAAATTCCGAGAGAAATTCAAAGCTACCTAAAATTATTAGTGTTAGAAGTTGACTTCTTAACTCTGATTTCAAATTGGAATTCGCATAAAAGTTACAACAACAATTCAAAGTTATATGGAGTTATATAGTGTTAAAGATGAGTTCTCAACTATGATTTCAAATTTTAATTCACATAAAAAGCAACTCAAAGCGAGTGATGTTTTATAGTGTTTGTTTGAGTTCTCAACAGTGATTTCAAATTTTAATGTCCAAAAAAATTCAAGAGAAGTCTAAAGCTAAGTGACTATATCCAGTGATAGAAGCTGAATTATCTATTTGATATCTTTTCGTTCAATGTTGATAATACCTTCATATATTTCACCAAATGCCAGCAAATTTAGTTCGGTCTTTAGTGTAACAAAAACGTATTTACTTAATGGATGCTATGTACTCTAAAACTGGAAACTAAGGAAATGTCATTAAAAAAAAATCCATATATTCACTATTAGTACCAGTTCAAGGCCTCCAACAACTTTTGTTTCTTAATGTGGAAGAACATTTTCATATAATGCTCGTGATCGTCAATAGAAGAGTTCATCTTCATAAACATATGTCATGGCAGTTTCCCTTTGTGAGGCCTTTTATAGCCTTTAATAGAATTTTTCTTCTTCTCATTTTTAGATTCTTGACACGCTTCACATATTCATACTCATTTAAAATCTCTTCTACCATGCTTAAATTTTCTTTACCAAATTTTGTTAAGTTTCTAATTATTTTCATTTTTTCTAAATTTATTTTGAGAATCCTCTTCAACATTATCTCTTGTATCTTCGTAACTATATTTAATACCTACACATTTATAGATAAACTCCTTATAATCCTATTCTTTAACCACTTCTTGACATCTTTCCCTACCAGAAGAATCACAAAAACTTCAAATTCATTATCAGCTAGTCCATCCTTACACTATACCTCCTTTCCATACACACAAGAGCCCTAAAATTCATGTTTTGTGTCAAGTCAACCCTTTCAGGTGTTTTTCCTTTTCTATGAATTCAAATCCATTTATGATTCAATTCTTTCCATCTTATCTTCAACATTCAACACTACTATAGGTCATTCATCAAATTTATCACGTTCTACTTCACATTTCAACATTTGCTTATCTTTTCATTTCCAGCATCAAGTTTGTTGTTCAAATCTTTGTCAATTCTTAACATTAGTGTCGTATGTTTCTTCACCGGTTGTCATCTTGATATGGATAACTAACATAGTTTATTTCTTCTTTACCTGTAACTTCTACACTCATGCCTATCCTTTTCTTTGAGGCATTAATCATAAGTTACAACTGTTGTTGACCCCCTTTGTGATTCATCTTCTTCTGATTATATTATACTTGACAAACTACCAACTATTAGCTGTATCATCTACATGTTTAGAAACTCTATCATTAGATTCATTCAATTTTCCAAACATCCTACGAGCTTTGGCATACTAATTACAGGTGAAAGTCGGTTCACTCCTAATTGGATGCAGTATGAGCAGACGAGATCCGTTATTTGTGTCTATCTCTATACACTTGCAAGGAAGGGCGACTAGCAAATTCTTCACACTTTCATTTAGTTGTAAAAACCGCGGGAAATTTTATGAAGACAATTTGTATGGAACATACAGCAGTGGATACCTGAATGCCCAATCCCATCTCGTTGGTCAGTTCTCTACTTTGCACGTGAGAAGGAACTTCAAGTTTAGCCTCTGAATTCATCGCCCTTGAATTCATTACAGAGCGAGTCTACTTTTCAATTTACCAAACCTTACCGAGCGAGTCTACTTTTCAATTTACAGAAAATAAATGAACATCGACAGAGGTACAGCGAGCTTCTAAACGAACTTACCCGGACGATCTTGCAAACGATGTAGTGCCTCTTCCTCCTCTTAGTACCTGATGCAAACAAGATGCGAAATACTGACAAATAAACTCACGCAAAAACATAGTGCCACAATTATATACAAACAAAACGTGGCACGGAGAGCTCCAGACTGAAAGACCAGACCAAACGAAGACGAAAGCAGCCCTTTAAAAAGGACGCGACGAGATGTACAAGCCCAAAAGCCAGGAGATGCAGAAGGCTCTCCTTTTGCATCTCGTTGGCGAAAGGAAGTCGAAGAAGAAAAGCAAGTGGCAGACTTTCACGTTGGCCGAATTCGCTAGAGGGGTGTTTGTTGGGCTGGCCGGGCGCAACCACACTGGCGGGACAGCGGTGGTGTCAGCATCCAAGGGCCTGACGACGGATGAGCTGCTGATGTTTGCCAAGGGTCCCCCGGAGCGCTCTGGTGATAAACCAGATTACGGCGCCTCCGCGCGGCTCGGTGGAGGTTCATGTTCGATGATAACGGTGGAGGTTCTGCTTTAGCCGGAGGGATGGGATTGACGCGTGTTAAAAATCTACTTAGTGAATGGAAATGGAAGTTGGCTTAAGGTTCGGTAACACTATTCATTCGACGATCTTCGTTGAAATATATTTGAACAAACTGTAAATCTCAATTTCACTAAAAAAATATTCAAGATGTTAAAGTAAATATTCAGAATATTATAAGGAACCAAGTAGATTTGGATTTGCTTGAAATTCAACTTAAAACCAAGTTTTGCTTTCATTAACCAAAACATTAATCATTTATATTGCACCATGTTTGGGGGCTAGAATAATTCTGGGCCATTTTTAATTTATTTGTTTTAAATATAGTGAATGTTTTAAATTTTCATGAACATCCATGGCTTTTGAAAATAGTGATATGTTTTACATCTTCATTAACATCCATGCCTTTTAAAAATAGTGATATGTTTCACTTGTTCATAAACATCTATGACTACCTTTATCTCTTCTACTATGTTCAAACTTTATTCAAGAGATTTTGTTAATGGCAAGGTTTTGTTAAATTCTTTTCAAAGCTATCTTAAACTTTATCTCTTGTAGCTTATTGAATGTCCTCTTCTTATATCACTTTTAGAATTTCGGGAGTGAAATAAAGCTCAACTTTATTATAAATGTGTCCATCCTCATATCAGATCTATTTTTCATAGATATAACCATCAAATTTATGCTTTGTGTGATCCACAAAATACAAATTTAACATATAAACACTTTCAAGTTTGTTTTTCTCTTGTATGTCCTTCTAACTCATGTTTGCTTCAATCATTTTCATCATGCCTACAACATTCAATCACAACAGGATTTGAACCCGAAATCTGACGACAGAATCCGACGACATCCGACGTATCGTACGGATGTGTCGGATAGTAACGATGAAAAGTATTGATCCTTTTAAATTATTTTAGCGCCATCGAATTTTCAACACTAGGGCGTAGGATTTTCGACACTAGGGTTGTTCCTACACTAGGGCTATTCCGACACTAGGGCGTAGGATTTCCAACACTCAGGCGTAGGATTTTCGACACTGGGGCGTAGGATTTCCAACACTAGGGCTATCGTCGGATTTCTGACACTAGGGCAAAAAAATAAAAAATAAAAAATGAAACCACAACCGTCTCGACACAATATTTATTCACGAAACAAAGAACATAATGAATAATTTCACGGTGGAGTCGACACAATATACCTCCACATCTGGAGGTCACGCAGAGGAGGTTTGTTGGAGGTCACGCAGAGGAGGTCACTGAAGGTGCTGTCGGAGGCCAAGTGTGTTTACGCAAAGGAGGGTTTGCAATGGCCAGAGTTTGTAGAAGCAGAGGAGGGTTTGGTTTGAAACAATCATTTAGGTCCCTCTACAATGAACTCCCTCATATGAATTGGTTTGAAACAATCATTCGGGTACCTCTACAATCAACCATTTTAATAGTGGATCTGCAAGATATTTTAGTGGGGTTTTACTTATAAGGGTAGTCCTTTCAGACCTATTATGGATGGCTTTCAAGTGGGATGCTCTCATAATGGCGGACATGGGACCTGCTTTGCAAAAACTGAGAGTTTGGTGGATTTGGCATGGTTTAATCATGGGTTCACTATTCCTATTAGCTTCCCATAGAACCAAATTGTACATGATATAATAGCAGCAACTCTCATAACTTTAGTAGCTCTTGCTTGCCTCTGCTTTTGGGACAAGATGGCTAAGCGAGATGTATTTGATCAAGTATTTTGCTATAATCGTTTCTCTTTTCTCACCAAATCAATGACTTGTTTTTTTTCATTTTATTGTTCCTTTGTGTCTATGGAAAACGAACTTGTGACACCTTGCAGAGACGTGACTTTCAAGGAACTGAGTAGACAGTGTTGACTGGCTTTCGAAGAACTTGACAATTCAGTAAATTACTTGTTGTTTGCATATTGTACAAGAGTTTACTTGGAAAATAAATTGGATAATACACTCACTTGGGGTTTCCAGAATGAGGAACTAATGTTAGAACAACGTTCCTGGTAAGAAACCCATCCTCCTTTCCAAACTGCATTTCTAGTTTCCTTTCATTTATAATTTGACGGAAACATTGTTTTTGTCTCCTGTGAGATTGAATCAACTTACGATTCCTTTTTTTTTTACATTAACTCACCAATAAGGGAACATGGCCTCTCCAACCCTTGTTGAATAAACAATTAGGAATTCCAATTTTATTTATAAAATACCTAGCTGAGATGTCGTGGAGGAAAGTATCCATATCATATGGGCTTGGAACCCGCATTTTGATTCCAAAAACATTTTTTGCGAGACCAAATCCCATGATTTGGCTATTTTTATGAAAATGTAGATTCCCTTGGGGTGTTTTTCTTTCCATGTGTATAGGTCTGATTTTATTTCTGGTAGCTTTTGAAATGTTGAAAGGAAATTAGAGAAGAAAGAGTTGTTGGTGGCTATCTACTAATTGTTTGACAAAATTCCTCAACCACGTACTTGTCCAATAAGTGTTTGACACAATTGTTTGACAAAATCCCTCAACCACGTACTTGTCCACTAAGTGTTTGACAAAATGCCTCAACCAAAATTTCCATATCTCCCTCATTTGGATTTTGAGGCCGGAAAAAATATATAGGGTTCAACTCAAAGATTCAACCAAGAAATTTCTAGAAATCCTAGTAACCCTATTTTCTGGTCCATAATCGAGCTATCAAAGTGTGTTAATTAGGCCCCTTCGAGGTTGATTTTTTTTTTTTTTTTTGAAAGAGACCCAGCTGATATGGAGAAGTGAATATTAGTACTATACATTTCCTTTAGGTTTTCACCCATAAATTTTAAATAATGACCTTATATTTTGATTTCATCTCCCTTAGAAAAACCTTTATTGTTTACCTTATGGAGGCCAAATCTCACTCAATTTTAGCTCAATTTTGACCAAACAAAATGCAATGCGTTAATTATACTTGTAATTTATTTATAATGAACTTAGGAAATTTTAGTTTTAGATAATTTGTGAAAGGTAGATTAGACAGAACAACATTCATGCTAAGAGGCATTTTGCCCATTTTGAACCTAGTTTGAGACCAATTTTTATAAATGATTGGGGGTACACTCTTGAGAACAACTTTCCCTATGAGGCATAGATGAATGTCCCTATGTAAGTGCCATGAATTGAACCGCCTTGGAATCCATTGATAGCAGTTTTGTGGTCTTTCAACTCCATATTTTGTATCATCCAATTGATGATTAGCCATCACAAGTGCCATGGAGGGAACATATCCCAAACCAAATGATGACATGGAACTCCAAAGTTTATCTTAAAAGGCTTTTGTCAAATCCATTTCTTTCTCTCGAATTGTAAATTTTTGAGAAAAATAATATTAATTTTTTCCTATAGGGAAAAAATATATTTTTGAAGGAAGTTAAAAGTTATTTGACTTAGAAAAATGGCCACTTCTCCAAAAGTGACAAGTATCTTGTAAATCGTCAAGCCTCTTTTGACTGAAGGGATTGCATGTAACCCTAACCTCCCAAATATCTTTATATATGAGGAGGGTCCTTTGTAATAGTTAACATTTATTCAACAAGGAATATAAGCTTTGTTGGTATTTTTTTTAGAGTTTTTAGTGCTATAATCACTTGTCCACATTCATCTATTGAGATTTTATATATACTTGTTAAGGTTTGAGGGATAGTAGTAGTAGTTGTTTATGTTGGTTAGCTATGTTGGTTGTGACTTTTAAGGGCGGTTCTAAACCCACCTCATAGACACCTATGGTTCTAGATGGAATTCGTCTTTTGCTAGAATCTCAGAGATCTGTGTTATAGAAGTTATGATATGAATTTTTCTAGCAAACCAATAGGGTTTATTGATCAAGTTACATCTGGCACATATTTAAATACATCATATAAGACTACTATTGGGTTGAATGCACTCATACTTCAAATATATGTCTTAGTGTTTTCCTGCTCTTTAAGGTCTTTGGATTGTTACGCTCTTTAAGGCCTTTGGTTTATTAAGCCAAAAATGAAAGATATCTAATGTAGCTGGCTAAGAATCCTCCTATTTTTTGCATCCTCATTCATCATCCAACCATTTTGGATGGCTAAGCTTCTAAAATATCACTAGTGACCACTTATCTTTGTACTCGACCATATTTCTTAGCTAGATTGCCTCTTGCAGTTGGTGATGCAAACTCGTGTCTACAGGCTATACTTTTCATTTTAAAGTACTAAAGGACCCCTAACAAGTCAGAACTCCTTTTCTCCAATTGTGGCTGTAAATGTGGGATCAATTCCCACATAGCTTTGAATTTTACCTATTAGGCTAGTTGTGGTTATTTTTAGATCTGATCACATAACAATCTACGTTGGCATGATATATACATTCAAGCAACATAATTGGGCTCAGTTTTATGTACTTTTTCACTTTACTTGGGACAGTCTATCATTTATGTTCAATAAAATGACTTCATGAAATCAAGAGATGAAGAGGATGGATTTCTTTTTATTGGAGAGTAATTAACATTGAAAAGTTCCATCATCTTCTTTAGGTTTGTGCTTGGAAAGTTGTAATTAACATTGAAAAGTTCTTAAAAATTTATCTCGCACTAAATGTCCCTGCAAATGGTCGACCCCTCGTTGTCCAATTATGATGCAAAAGGTGCATGGCCATATCTTATTGATGAGTTTGTTGAGTACTTGAGCGAGAATGGACTCGTTCATGGGATAAGATAGCTGGTTAATCATTTCATTTTAAGGTGCTCTTACGTATAATTTGATGTGAAAGAACCCTATATTCTAGGACACTAAGTGCATCTTTCTGAAATTCAAAGTTCTTATTTGGGATGCTCAATTGTTTACTTATATATGGATTAACCTGTTTATTATTGTCTAGAAGCAACTGACATCAATAAAACTTGAACTACTCAATTGTTCATGTCAGTGTAACTGCAATGTGCCTGTAGTTGTTTTTAAAATATTTATTTCTTAATTTTAGCCACATAGTTGTCTTATATTGCAGGGGTTATGTTAATAGGGGTAGTTGATTGTCATGGAGATTACTAAAGATGAGTTAAGAGTAATTTGGTTTTCAGGAAGGCATTTATTGTGGGAAGCCACTCTATGGTGGTCTTCATTTGTGGTGGTAAGATAATATTTTTGAGATAATAAAATTATGTCTTCAGTTCTTTGGCGGTCTTATTGTCATACATAATTGAATTCATTAAAAAATTTACTAGTGTCATCAGGAAACCTATAAATATCATATATCATGCAATTTAACAGGAATAATAACTGACAGCTCACTTGTTAAGAACTTTTGGCTTTTTACATAGAGTACTGATTTTTTTTTCGGTGCACGACTAGTTCACTTTTCAATCATAGTTTACCCTGTAGTTATTGATATTGAGGTTTATATTTACATAGAGCTGCCCAACAATTGTCATATCTGGGACTGTACATGATATTATTATGCAGTACACTTTTTACATACTACGAACCATTTGTGATGTTTTGGTTTTGTTGTACTTTTGGCTATTGTTGTTAACTTGCAAATTTGGCATATATTTCATCTTTTTTTTAAGATTAGTATGCACTATCCTTAGTACATGTCCAGAAATACAAGCACAATGACTTATCTATGGCTCAAAATTAACAATCAATCAACATTTTATTCCACTAAACATTTACTTGTTGTCTCTGCATTATGTAGCCATGTTCCTCCATGAATGAAAAGGTTCAATAATGCCTCAAGTATTATTTACATAACTGTAGATATTGCTAGCGAGTTGAGGATGCCAAGTGCTAGAGATCGTCCCTTGCAATCAAGTGACCAATATTAAATGTCTTCTTGAGGATGCTGGTTGCTTCTCTATTATGTGTAAACTTGCCCAAAAAAAATGCAAAAGACTATTTAATTTATATCTTCAGACCCTCTCTCTCAAAATCTATCCTATGTATTACAATGAAATGGTGAGAACTCTTGATATTCATACAAACTTCCATGGCTACAGAACTGCACTCAAACCTTTCCATGATTATATCAATGAGCAGAGTTGTTGTTAAGGTCTACTATTGTATAAATTAAATTCCAAAACTCTTCACCTTGGATACTTTTCTTTCTCCATCCCAAATCATGATGGGTGACATGTAACATTTTGGTGAAGTCTATCCTAGTGGATCAGTGTTCATTAGTTGGACCTGGGTGGTTCGAAAGTTGCCGAAGTATTCAATGCTTCAATCAAGTGTGTATGTTGTCGAAGGAGCCAATGTCTATGATCTACACGGTTTTTTTCTCTAAGATAATCATTAATATATTAATGCATTTTTTTTTAATATATTGTGGTTTAACTTTAGAAATCCATTTTATGATAATTCAGACATGATTGAAATATTTTATGATATACATTATGAGGCTAATCATTGCAATGGTTATCACAATAATTCTGATGCTTGAAGTCTTCACTATCACATAGAAGGGCAATTGGTGAACCATGATGCAAATACAATTTCTCAAGGAATACATATTACCGGAAAATTTTCAAAATGAAGAAATTAAAGTTATAGTAATGGACATTAACAGATAACAACCATTGTGTGCCACCCTTGGATTAATTGATATCGTATATTAGTAAGGCATATCAATGATCGATAAATTTTGTTAACATAATTCATTAGAAGGGGCTTTGATTCATGCTAAATAGTTATTCATGATCATTCCCGAGGATCACATAATCCTTTCATTACTTGCTTGTTTCATGAGTTCAGTTTTAGCAATGATTATTTCTACTTCTCACAATTTTTCTGCATTATAATAAACTCGGTGTATAGGAGTTCAAGCTTCGGATATTTTCATATCACATTTTTTTCAGATTCTACTTCTAAACTTGAAGAATCCCATGTTCTATTTAAAATTTCCATTGTCATAGAAAATGTGATTAAGTTGCAAAGCATTTAGTTTTGGAGCCTAGGAATTCCTCCAATATTGAGTGATTATGTGTACACTGATCTCAATGATTTAGTGTGAATATGTGATGCACTTCACATGAAAATTTGCAACTTCACTAAGAACTTGAACAATTAAATATGCTACTAATAACATGCAAGGAATTTTTCTACAACTAAATGATAATAGACCTATAAAACAAGGCTGTTGGAATATGCGATTCTCTTCACATGAAAGTTTGCAACTTCCCTAAGAACTGCAACAATTTGATATGCTACCAATAAGATGCCATCTAAATGAGTGTTTTTGTTATTGTTTTAGATTCAGATCCGATTTACACTTACAAATAATTTACTGCAATTGTTAAGTGAAAATACATTGAGATCCTAACTAATTACAGACTGGAAAAACACACAAAATTACTCTCATTTGACACTTATATTTACCCCCAAAAACCCCAACTAGGGAAAAAATAGAAAACAATGATATTTATTAAGAATCGAAACCCTAAGCTCCCATTCTGGGATAATGGCCCATATTGGCCCTATGGGCGCAATAAAATTTAGGTTACTTACAAAAATAAACTAGCAGTTATAACAATTATAATTTGAGGATTGATATGGATCATTTTTCTTATTTGGACATCAAACTTTTTATTCATTTTCTTATTCAAACTCCAAACTTTGTATTAAACAGTCCTTCTTTTATTTTTCATCTTCATCTTCAATTTATTTTTGTTCATGGTGAAAAATTTCTATATTTTTTTAAACCACTTTTCAACTTCAAAATTCATTGGTGTCAATTAACCATGATATAAATGCACAATGATCTTCACTACATGAACTGCAGTTTCAATCTTCATTAGACTATTACAATGTGAGTAGATCAAAATCAAATCTTATATTTTTATTCTTTTCTATACCTATATATCAATTTATTTAATAATTTTCTACCACATTATATGCTAATAATAATACTTCATATCCTTAAGGATCCACATCACACCCATTTTTTACTAGTTTTTATTCTTCTCATTTTTATTACTCTAAGGCATAAATATCTTTCCATATGCCCCCGCGGTCTCTTTCATGTTCGTATATAAGTTATTACATATTATTGTATTATTGATCTCCATCGTCCACATGGACTCTCTTCTCATGATCATACCCACCTAGCTTCTCCCGCTTCTCAATAATTGAAGAGGTCATTTTCATAAACATATGTCATGGCAGTTTCCCTTTGTTTGGGTTAACCTTTTATAGCTTTTAAAAGCATTTATTTTTGTGTCATTTTTAGAATCTTGACATGCTTCACATATTCATACTCATTCATAATTGCCTCCATCTCTTCTACTATGCTTAAATTTTCTTTACCAAATTTTAGTAAATTTCCAATTATTTTCTAAATTTATTTTCAGAATCCTCTTCAACATTATCTCTTGTATCTTACTAACTATATTTAATACCTACACATTTATAGATAAACTCCTTATAATCCTATTCTTTAACCACTTCTTGACATGTTCCCCTACGAGAAGAATCACAATAACTTCAAATTCATTATCAACTAGTCCATCCTTACGCTATACCTCCTTTCAATACACAGCAGAGCCCTAAAATTCATGTTTTGTGTCAAGTCAACCCTTTCAGGTCTTTTCCCTCTTCTATGAATTCAAATCCATTTATGATTCAATTCTTTCCATCTTATCTTCAACATTCAACAATACTATAGGTCATTCATCAAACTTATCAAGTTCTACTTCGCTATTCTACATTTGCTTCTCTTTTCAGTTCCAGCATCAAGTTTGTTGTTCAAATATTTGTCAATTTTTAACATTAGTGTCATATGTTTCTTCACTTGTTGTCATCTTCATATGGATAACTGACATAGTTTATTTCTTCTTTACCTGTAACTTCTACACTCATGCCTATCCTTTTCTTTGAGGCATTAATCAAAAGTTACAACTATTGTTGAACCCCTTTGGGATTCATCTTCTTCTAAATATAACATACTTGACAAACTACCAACTATTAGCTATATCATCTACATGTTTATAAACTCTATCCTTAGATTCATTCAATTTTTCCAAACATTCTATGATCTTTGGCATGTTGCTCATTGATTTTAGCTACTTCATCATTATCATTGAATTCTACGTTTGCAAGTACCCATTGTGCATCCTTCACTTCTTCTTAAAAAATTATGGGCTGAGAAGAAAGCATTGGACATTGTAGATTCTCATTACTAACACAAGTGTACTCATAGACCTCACTCAAACTGAACAAGTTTTCTGGTTTTGCGGTGGACTATCTATTGTTGTTTCTTTTGTGATGCTATCAACTAGTTGTTTCTCATTCTCAAAAATTGTTGAAACTTCTATGCTTCTATCAACTGTCCATTGATAAAAGAGACTATCACTCACATCCCTCAACATGGCTACATTAAAAGGTTTGATTTCACTGTTATCAACAAACATAACTAGATCAACAATATTTGTTTTGATTACATGATCATTTACTCCCTCATATACACAATAATCTTGAAACATTATCCTGGTGCATTTCCTGACTTACAAAGTCATCATCGTCTATATTTGGTTCCTCACGAAACACTTCTTTCAGTATATCCCACACTCTTTTTGGAGTATAAGCTTCTACAATATAATGAAATAGTGAATATTCCATAGTGTCTTGTATGAGACATAAGGAAACAACTTTCCTTCTTTCTCATTTGAACTCAATCAAAGCCTTAGATGAATCTAGATCTATAGGATCTGCTTTAACTATGAAATGCCACAAATGTTCTAATTTTAAAAAATTACTTACTTTGACTTCCCATAAATTATAATCATGTCCATGAAATGTTTTCCATAACCCTTTTGGTGTTAACAAATTTCTTACCTCTTCAATTTCTTCTGGTAGTGCTTCTGGAAGCTCCATCACAAGAATCAATCTTCTTCAATTTTATTCTATCTTCTACAATATTCTTGTTTGTATCATAACCTCCAATAATATTGTATCGATGTGTCTGTGTGCTTTCCACTATGTGAAAATGATTACCCAATACACTAAGGAATGGATCAAGACATGGGCTCTGATAACATGTTAAAGATTCCAAGAGAAGTAGAGACAATGGGAATATTGGTTTCCTATGAGAAATAGAATCACCTTCTCAATATTAACCAGCAGCATTTATAATACTACATAGCCTCAAAACCATAGGTAAATATCATGGGTCATCAAATAATATGGGCCACTAATTCTACTTAATGTGACCAACTCAACTAGTCAACTAACTAACTAATTAATGCAATATTGATAGTGGTTCATTGAGATTACAATTGTTAACAGGTAACATTATTCATTCCATGATGTTTTTTGAAATATATTTGAACAAAATCTAAATATCCATTTCAATAAGGAAATATTCAAAATGTTATAGGATTTAGAATTTTTTTTTCAACTTAAAACAAGATTTGGATTTTTTTTTTCAGCTTAAAACCAAAGAAGATTTGGATTCTTTGAGTTTCAACTTAAAACCAGGTTCTTCTTTCATTAACCAAAACATTAAACACTTGTATTACACCATTTCAGGGCAGGGATACAATAATTTTCAGCGATTTCTAGAACCTTTAAGGCCATTTCTCTTTCATTTTTTTTGAAATCATGACATGTTTCACATCTTCATCAACATCCATGACTACCGCTATCTATTTAACTATGATCAAACTTTAATCAAGAGATTTTGTTAATTCCTTTTCAAAGCTATCTTAAATTGTATCACTTGTAGCTTATTGACTACCTTCAAAAACCTATACAGTCATATATGAACACTTTATTAGCAAAAATATGGATATCCTTAATATTCTCTTCTTTTGTCACTTCTAAAATTTCCTTTATCGCATCTACCCTACAAAATTCAACTTTATTATAAATGTGTTCATCCTCATAGTGGATCTACTTTTCATGCATATAACCATCAAATTCATTCTTTGTGTGATCCACATAATATGCATCTTTCAAGTCTGTTTTCATCTTATATGGTCTTCAAGCCAATGTTTGCTTCAATCATTTTCATCATTTCTACAGCATTTAACACTACTATATAGCTTTTTCATAAAATTCATAAAAAAATTCTTCAACATTGGCAATATCACTGTTTTTTCTTCATTTGCGCATAAGTATGTTTTCCAAATCTTCATAAAATTTCACTCCAAGGTTAGCATTAAAGTTGTACTCTTCTTCATGTACCTTACCAACATAGTTATCTTCTTCATGTGGAGCATTAATGTGGTTTCGTTCTTATTAACTCGCAGCTTATACATGGATCCAACCTTTTTCATTTTAAACTTATTTCTCATTTTCACTTTCACATTCTGGAACATCAATAAGGATTCCTTCTACCTTCATTCTACACACACAGTAAAAAACACCATGACTGTCAAACAAATTAATTGTTTTGATGATTAATCTCTTCAAGATCTCTTCTTCCTAAAATTCCTAATGGATATCCTCTTACTTGAGGATTTCATCATAGGTTATGGTTGTTGCTTCTCCCCTTGGTGATTCTTTATGTTTTGAAGTTATAAAATTAGAAGAACTATTATCTTGATTAGCTATATCATCTTCATTTTCACAAACGCTTTGCTCAAATTCATTAAACTTTGACAACCATTGAATGATTTGTTGGTCATTTTCAACATCAACATCTTCCTTGCAAACCAAAGCTTCCACTTGTTCATGTAGCCAATATACAATATTTTATTTATCATATTCCACCTCACCTTTTCTAAGGAACTCATTGACCAGAATATTCATTCTATCTATTTTCCTTATGATAATATAGAGTTCCTTATGAAAAATTGCATTTTCTTCTTGTATTCAAATGGTTTTTTTCATCAAAATTTTTAAAAGACCTTTGTTGCCTCTCTTATTCTAAAATTTTCCTCATATGTCCCTATTCTGGATTACTTGTTGTTCCATGTAATTATATATTCTTTAGGAATATCCCTAATCATTTACAATTGTCTCGTACAACTTTATTTTCAAAATACTTTCTTGTTACATGCTCCACTCCTTTTGTAAGACATCTCTTCCATTTTTTCTACATTTTTTTATGCAATATATCACATTTAGGTAAAGATCCTTATTGTTTAATTTAATCCTCTTTATGGTTCTTTCTATATCCCATGTTTTTTGCAAATGAAATTTTCATGTGGCGTCTTCACATGGATGTGTCTTCCTTTCAGTAATATTCAACAGATCAATTTTCTAGATTCCTTTCTATCAAAAATTTACTTCAAATTTAAGACCTCAATAAGCTCAATGAAACAACAACATCACTAATCACCCAACCATCAATCATGCATGGCTATATCCCATCAACACAAACAACAATTTTAAACACCACACCTAAAAATAAACATCACATATACATCGATGTCACAAAAATTCGTTAAGGATAACACCCACACAACAAACTCAATACCACATGCTGTTAAATACACAAAATACAATGCGTACACTAAACGTACCACATAAAACATTAAACTATTTTATCAAATCATGTAGATTTATTCTCAAGTGACTGCTACATATTATATTTTCATAAATGGAGGATACAATGCCTTACAAGAAAATAGAGTTGAAGAATGAAACTTTCCATATTGATTCCTCTTGTTCAGATTCTACTCTT
The DNA here is from genome assembly GCA_001517045.1 of Pseudotsuga menziesii. Lineage (NCBI taxonomy): Eukaryota > Viridiplantae > Streptophyta > Pinopsida > Pinales > Pinaceae > Pseudotsuga > Pseudotsuga menziesii. The sequence continues at coordinate 81,677 of LPNX010258508.1, forward strand.
CTTTCCATGATTCGCTATAGGCTTTAAACCAAATTTTTATTTCATAGTTCATATAGGGCTAAGACCCTTCTCATCTTCTCAAACTTTCTTCAATATTCAACTGCTCACGTGGGATTCCACTTCCTTTTTCTCACTACCCACAAACGTTTTCTTTATCTCGTGAAGAACCTACACAAGCCTGTAATATATTGTGTCCATTTATATTTATTTATTTTTTCTTGGGACCTTCCTTCTATCTCCAACAACATCACAAACACAGTGTCCACCTCTCATATATTTCAAATATGATGTGGGAAATCACTATGCCATGTGTTTTGTTTCACAATGTTGCCTCAACTAGTGCTTCATACTATCACATGGAAGTGAAGATGTTATAACACGCATGTAGGATGGTTCTCTCATGCGTCGATCAAGTAATTTACCCATGCCTCTACTCTCCAACATTCAAGCTTGCCACCCTCCTGTAATTCTAATACAATTGAAGGGAAACTAAGAACAAGTTTCAATTTAAAACCGGGGTTTTCTTTTCATTAACCAAAATAGTCACCAAAAACAACTAAAAACAAATTTTTATATTACAACATTTTTCGCTGATGAGAACCAAGAAACCAACAAACCAAAGGCTCTGAAAATGGTAATATGATCCAAAACATGGTAACTAATGGGAATGAAAACCCTTTTTAAAGGCACAACTAAGACATCATTAAACCAAGCCTTTACGACTCTTATGAATGCAATTCGAACAATTCTTTTCAAATTTCTAATAAAATTTTTTAAATTATGCTCACATTAAACCATGTTTTGGCTACTACAGTGAAAAAATATCTTTGTTAGTTTGTGGTATGGTATGAAATGGGAGGGATGGAGGTGAGGGAGAGAAGAAGAAAAATGCTTTCTTTTTTTAGTTTCTTAAAGTGGAATAAATATTTGGGTGATTCCGTGAAGATGGGAAACTATTTTTAGCCAACTACGACGATGAAAATTGTGAATTTTACCCATGTATTAAATTGAAGCTCTCAAAACTAATATTTTCTATATGAATATCGACATGTAGTTAAAAAATGAAATGTAGAAAATTTTGTTGGATTTCCAATGATATGTTTTTAAAATATACCAATGTCATTCAATGTGTCAAATTTTCATTTAAAGAAACATGTTTCCAAGGTTATGAACATAGGTTGAAGGAGGAAACACTAACATAGGTATGTCATTAAGATTACTTATTGAGGTTGAGGAATTCTTGCAGAGGAAAATGGTTTGGAATGGTTTTACTAATTAATGGATCAGATGCCCACAATCCCAAAATAAGGGGTAGGTTAGGTGGAGAGTTGTCCCTTATGCATAGAATCACTGTTCCAATGTAATTTCAATCCAAGTAAGTATCATTGAATTTACCTACATTATAGCTATGTATTAACCCCTAAGTTATTTACTTGATTCAATTACTAGTTGTTAATTAAATGTAAAAGATTGTTAATCTAGTGTAAAGATGAAATTTTATAGTTTCACTTTAATTTGGTGTATACATGAAATTCTATGTGAAACTATTTTTCATCTTTAACCCTCTTATTGTCACATGGCTGACAAATTCACTCATCTCATGAAATATTATGAATTTTCCAATGTCGTATTAGTAATGTTGATTTTCTTATTTACAATACTTAAAATAAGGAGACACTTTTGATCATCACAATTAGAGTTGATCACCTCTTTATAATATCTTAAATGTCTCTTGTTTTGACTAGACTATGAAGCAATCTTACAAAGACTCTTATCTATGATGTTGTTTACTTTGTTCTCATACATTACATATCTCCTCATAGCTATGCTCTCAATCCAGGAGAGACTCCTACGAGGATATGATATAATGTATTGCCTTTACTATTGAGATTATATGTCGAAAATAAATTTTGGGGTTTTGATACCATTTTCCATGATTCTTTAGAGATGTTCGAATTCCAAATTTCACATCAATACAATATAACCAAAGTGACAAAATTAAGAGTTTCTTCTTATTGGGCCTTCATTTTTACTTTTAACACTCTAGCTTATACTTTGATTTTGTTTCAACTTATTTGTTCCTAAAGTAGTGTATGATTATACACCAATAGAGATCCATCTTAAATATAAACCTACCAAGTAGTAACAAGGATCAAATTTATTGACGTGTAAATTTTGTTTTTACAATGTAAAAAAGTTAAGATAAAAAAAATGTACGTGCATTAATAAATTTGATCCAATTGGTGCTAGAAAAAAATCCATTTAAAATGGATTTGTGCTTATTTTAATGTTTTATAAATTTTGTATAAAAATGAAGATTAAATTTGCATATATAATTCAAATATTGTTTTTATAAATAAACTTGAATCATATTTTTATTTTATTTTTGTAATCTCCATAGTAAAATTATATTAGTGTACAAAAAATAAGAAGTACATACACAAGAGCATAAAGAAGTTTGTCATCCCACCATGGCTTCTCATAGACCTACGACTATAGAAACTTAAACAAAGACACATCACCCATGCATAGATTATCATTCTAAACTTGTCAATCTTCCATGCATGGGTGACCAAAAAAATACCAAGGATGCTTACATGTGAGGACATTTCCAAAATGAATAGTTTCTCAAAATAACCTCTATGGGAATAAAAAAATAAGCAAAAAATATTGGGAGGTTCATAAACTAGAATTCCTTGACTAGCAATAAAAAAAAAATTACAAAGAGAAAAACATAGAGGTTACTCGAAGTTGCGGGTGGCTTCAACATCTTTGGGATTCTCTTCTAGTATGGGGCACCCTGTCCAAATCCTTTGTCCAAATATGTTTTAATTGTGAACGCCTTTGTTTTCCTGAATTAGGAGAGGTCCACCTACTCATTGTGTTCGACCTTCCTCCTTTTACAACCATTTGTAGAAGAAATATTGGTATTATTGTATGCCAAGGTGGAGCCTTTTTTAGCTTGTTCTTCATGATTCTTTATTCGTTTGGAGACCTACAAGGCACTTGGTGAATGAGAGGAATGGATATGTAGATGCAACGATGGAGAAGGAAGGGATTTGTTTCAACCGCTAAAACCGTGAGACTGGATGAGGACCTTAAGCAAAATATTTTTAACACTCGAATAATGCTTGTGATGCACACAAGCTCACTGACCTACACGTTGTTACATAATTTTTTCTTCTTCCTAGTCGTCTAATAGATTTATCAAATGAGCAAGGACAAAACTATCAAAAGAACTCCCAAGGATTGTATGTTTCCTCTATGGTCGTATCTTCCTGTGCAATTTCTAGGACAATGAGGGGTGGCGTGAATCCTCCTATACATGCTTGCAACCATAGAATGGAGAATAAACCCAATAAACTACAAAATAGATAGACAAGGGAGAGAAAAATAGATCTAGACCACTAAAAAATAAAAGAAGGGGACCCGGATAACATTTGTGAACTACACTAAACCCAAAAAATGATTCTCTCCAATGCACTAAAGGAAATATCAGTCTGGATTCTAACCATAAAAAAACTAAGAAATGGAATATTTCCTTATCAAAATTCTTGCAATAATCCACACCTAAGAGCCATAGCATTGCAACAAACCATGAAGAGAAACAACAACGTGGAGAAATAAAACCTCGTAATTTGAGAATTGGAGTGATTTAATGGTCATGACATGTGAGCCAAACATGATCCACATGGTAGACAAGACAGTGGTGCTTTTTTCCCATTTGCACACGGTGTGTCATCCTCGAGGACACTTGCATACTGGGAAATCATCTTTTTATTTATCTTATACTAGGAAATGCATTTTCAACAATTTAATAGAAGGATTGGATCAACAATAATATAAAGTTATAGTAGTACATCTAACTTCTCGTTATTATGGTCTAATGTTGGAAGTATGTTTATAAAGAGTGTAAAATGCTCATGTTGTTGTTGTTTTTTACACTGAATTTAAAAGCGATACAATAAAAAGAAGTAGTAAAATTGAAAATATCATGAGAACAATAACAACGATCTCTTTAGTTTTTGTGAGTGAATATTTTTTTTGTTTTGTTTTTGCTTTAATGATAAAATGAATTGGCTGTGAGGGGTAACTGAGTTAGTTGGAGTCTAAATCTAAAAATATTTTGATATTGAGGTCAGAGGTTCAATTCTTATGAATCCAACTCTCTAGGTCCTTCAGGGTAAGGCTCCCAAAACTGGATTTAATACAACAATTCCCCTTTGGGTGCTCCCCATAGAATTGTTATTGTGGATGTAGTGAGACACAACCTCTATTCTTGAGGTTGTGAACCATGTGAAAAAAATGATACAATGAATAAACATATTAGGCAACACGAGATGAGACTAAGTGTATTCATCCAACCCCTCAACGTTATAATGTTGTACATTTTTATTTTTTAGACTTCTACTTAATACGAGTATTATGATTCTTCAATCATGGGATATTGACATAGGTTTGATAAACTAAATAGAGCCTACTAAATGGAAGTTTATTGTAGAATTTAATTTATTTTACTATATAATAGAGAAAAATAAGTTTTTAATATATATATATATATATATATATATATATATATATATATATTATAGATAAAAAATATTAATATTAAAAGTTAATGAGATATGTTATATTGATTTTAAGAAAATTAAGATAAAAGATATGTAATGTGGATTAACATTTAAAAATTTATAATTATGATTACACACACACAAATATAATGATAATATTAACCATTTAATAATTTATGTTAATATTATAAAAATTTAAATTCAAACTTTTCCCCATCGAGAGCATGGCTATGAGTAAATACCTCATCCACAAGCATAAGATAAACAACATAAAAAATGAGAGACTTCTTAAAATTGCTTTAAACACAAGTGGTGTTGGTGTAAAGGTAGAATGGATTGGTTAAACCATTGGGGCATTGATGAAAATGACATTTTGCAAAACATTGATAAGGTAAAAAGTATTATTACTTCTAAGTTTAAAGAGAAGTTATGGTGTGAGGAAAATTTAGTGGTTAAGAGAAAATGAAGATACTATAAGGATATCATTAATCCTAAGTTGGAATATTAGAAGTATGTCTCGGTGGTAACTAGGTCATGGAAGAAACTTAATATATCCAAGATTAGAATGAACTCTCATGAACCTCATATAGAAACATGGAATCGGTATATTCCTAAAATTCCATCGGAAGAAAAGGTTTTCCATCTATGTGAGGCTATTAGTGTTGAGGATGAAAATCAATGTCTCATAGAGTTTCATGCTTACACCAACATTAGATATGAGTTTCATATTATTTGCTACAATACAAACCTTTATGACCTTTTGTTGATGCCTCGAAAGATTTCCAAGTAAGGACAATAGGGATTCTCCATGATAAACAATCCCAATTAGATAGTCCACAATTTCCTGTGGGGAATTCCTCCAGTTAACGATCTGACTATCATTGATTAAGTTGTTTTAAATCTTTTCTCGTTACAGCCCAATCCACCATTTATGTAATTTTCTTTTTAAAGATGAGATGGAAGTGCCTAAACTAAATGCATGTAATTGATAAACAAAAACCTCACAAGTGATGTGTAGGTTCTTACCTCCCATCTTATTATTCTCGCTTTCTCACTTAATTTTTAAAATTTAAGACTAAGCTAATCTATTCTAATTTATTGTGTCCCAGTGGGGAGCGTATTTAAAATGAAAGCAATGTATAGTAACTATACATATTAATATGGCAGGTACATGTTTCAATTTCATATGGACATCTACAACACAAATAATATCAAAGTTAACTCTGACATAATAAAAACTTCATTGCTCATTTCATACACATACATTTATATGAAAAGAAAAATCATTCATCGTCAAAGAAGTAATTCAGAATAGTTAGAACGATCTCACAGATGCATGGAAACATGAAGAAGTAATTCCACAACAGTCACTTCCAAACATTCCAAGAAAATTACTGTGCAACCTTCCCAGCCAAAACAAGTCCTTTATCAACATAAAATTAGTTGTATTACAGATAGTCCATCCCTTCTTTGTGATAGAGAAAATTCCTTCTATTGTACTTTCTACCCCTATTTATTACAATATGAATTTGTAATTTTGTGACATTTGGCCTACCCTAACCCTAGAAATTTCCACAATCTGTCTTTTAGTGTTATACATGGGAAAATACAAGTGGTTCCATAGAAAATGAAATTTAAGTGGGCCCTTCCCTGCTGGAAATGCAGCCAATGCGATGGACTCCTCAAATACTATCAGCAGATTTATTTGAGTCAAGCCAAAATATTCTTAACTTTCAATCCGTCAATGTTTTGATGGAAAATTCTAAGTCTTCTCCGACCAAAAACCTTTCATCATTTTGGTGTGGTTTCCTAAGTTGCTTCCAATAGTATCAACGACTATTTTTCTCAGTTTATTCCGACAATGTTGACAAAATTATAATATTCTTTTTATCGTTTTTGTGAAACTAGCTGATTTTTTCTGATTCATCGAGGAAACCTTTTCAGTATTGTGTGAATTTTTTGTCTTCAAGTATGTCTTTCCGAAGGTAATGTTGCTTGGTGAAAATGGAATTGTGACATGAGCATAGTGAGAAGTGTCTTAGTAATACTTCAACTCCTTTCAATAAATGAAGAAATAAACATGCATTATTGTACTGAATTATCCTATAATCGAAAGAAAGCTGCCATTTATAAGAGTTATGAGCTTGTTATTATCCTATGTCAAAAGTCTAGAGGCAGCTACTCCAGCTCTCCTTCTCAGTTTTAAAACAATGACAAGTTATCAAAATAATTTTGTAGGTAAGTGTCTTATTGTTTGTTCTATTATGCATCTCTAATCGTATGTTTATTAATGTTTGTTGAGCTTTATGTAGGTCAAATGGAGTTCACAAGCTTTATTTCCAACCCTTAATTTATAAACTTCAAAATATTGAGGAAATTTTTTTTTTTTTAATCATAAAATTAATGCAGTTGTTGGGTGATTTAATGCGGTTTAGAATGAACATTTTTATCATTGTGGAGTTGAAAGTAATTCCGATGTATTTTTGTGTGATTGATAAAAAAATACTTGGATATTGTCGATGGTGAATTTTGAGTTCTCATGACCGTTTCAGCATGAAAAAATGAGTCTTCTCTGACCATGTCGGAGATAACTCATTGAAATCCCTTGATTGGTTTTGTCGGTTATTATTATATCAACTATGACCATATTGGAGAAAATCCTAAATCTCCCCAAAAATGGGAAGCAACTAATTGGTGGAAGCATTAATTGATTTGTCCGATCATTTCACAGGTAACTTATGATTTACACTCAATATTGTTGTCGCATTTCATTGAGTTATGTCGCACGATTCTTTTCCAAAAAATTCCTTTGTCCAAGTCAACCGTGTCGGAGAGACTGGTTGAGTTCCTCCGATGCGTCAGAGTAACTGGCCAATTTGTTCCGATATGTCGATGCAAAATCATGAGTTTAACTTAGCCAAATAATCTTTGTTCAACTTTTGGGAAAAAAACTACGTGTTTAGGATGGACTCTCTAGAGCTTGAAAACTAGTCTAAGTAATCTTTCAATAAAAAATATAAGAAGGGGCCGTAAAATATAAATTTTTTGGTGAAGCAGTTGCAACAACAACAATTGGAAACTAGATGGTGAACATAGATCTTTGAATAAACTATCTTTAGAAAACAAGACTACTACATTGTACTAGATGTGAATATAGAAAAAATTATTCATTTTATTCCTTGAGATTATTTAAGATACTAGACTTATCTTGGGATGTAATTTTCTATGCATCAAATTGATTGTCATATTTTGGGAGTAGGGTAACGAGGATTAGGAGTCTGGATAACTCTCTTGGTGCAAAAATATAGAATTTATTTAGCCTCTATCTTCTGGTTTCCACTAGATATGACTCCACATGATTGTAACAAGGTTAGACAGAAGCATTCGTTTGTTCCTCATTCCCATGCTATTAGCATTCTTTTTTATGTTTTTTTTTATGACATTTGTCTTCTTAGTCTTTCTTGATTTATTCTTCCACTTTCAGAATTTTAAATGGGTTCTTCAATCCATAGTTCCCTTTTGTGTGAGTGATAAACTTGTTCAAGATCATGGATGGAGAAGAACCTTCATGGAGTTTGCTGCTTAAGCAATATTTTTGATCTAACGGTTTATTCCTTCAACATTGTTTATTTGATGGAGACGATATGTCTCATACTTTTGACTATTTAATATAATATTTTTGGATTTTTATTTGTAGGATGGGATTATTTTGAATGTGATACATTCATCAGACCTCCTTCCTCTCCATGGGTCTATCATGGTAGACTTCCTAAGACATTATATTTGTGTGAGAATGGATGGTTCCCCTACATAGTACTCTATACCTCATGAACCTTAGTTATTTTACAGGGTTTATAATGACTCTAATGTGGAATTGAAATTAGATTTTCTTTCTACAATCTATTCATTAGTAAAGAATATCATATTTATTATAACTTTACCCCACATGTTTTCCCACAAGAAGCTCCTCACTTTCAAATATTTTTGAGATTATTTAGATTCCTATATTTCCATGCATCCAATATTGAGCTGGTATATTATAAGCAAATAACAAGATAAAAGAAAATGTGAATCAAAGTAAATTAGATAGGAAAAAAAATAAAGAAAAAACAAGAAAATAAAGGGTTTATTTATGTACAAAAATGTTCCATACTCCTAGGTAAAGTAATGTTTGAGAACAAGGCCGTTTACAGGAATACTTTCTTCTTGTCCTTGTAAATATTGCAGTTTGAAACGACAAGATTCTTTATATACTTTTGGATCAAAGGCTCCATCTTAAGGTGTGCTTCTCTAAGTTCTTGTTGAAAAGGCATTTGTCCATAGTCACAAAAAAATTTCAAATTGTTTACATTTAACTCAATGTATTTCTTGAGATTTTGAACTAGGGCTTCTACAGTCTTATTTTTATATTTGAACTCTAGCCTACAAGAGAGGTAATGTTTATTTCTTTCATGACCAACAAGGAAACACCAAGCCCCCGATCTCTCTTATGTTTTAGAACCATCAAAATATAAAATCCAAAATGTAATATCCTTCTTGTATGCCCTAAAGTATCTTGTAATTATGAATGTTGTTTTTCTAGTGAGGAGCTCAAGGCAAAGGCCCCACAAGAAATACCTTGCAATTATGTTGAGTAATTTCCTAAGTGGTAGACTTAGGTGACTTAAAGACATTTACATAACTAGAGATGGGAAACTAAAGTCCAGTACGGCAAAAAATGAATGGTTTGGGAGCCATAATAATTCCCTAAGTACGCAACCCAAAGGAGGAAAGCGTAAGTGAAAAACCCTAGTCTCCTGCAAAATTTTGTTAGGCGAAAATTAATAACGCAATGGGGCTGACAAACGTATGTGCGACAATAACTAGGATGGTCGACGGATTCCACTAAGGGATTGGAAAAATGTTAGAAAAAATAATTATAAATATATATGCTTATTTATAATAATATAAGATATCACTATCAGTTTAAGAGTTTTATCATGAGAATAAAAGAAAAGGAAAATTATAAATATATGTGCTCATATATTTATAATAATAACTATCCATTTATTAAAGAGAAGGATAGATTAAGTCTTCATAAAAATACAAGTATTATTATTAAATGAAGTCTATCTATAAGGAAAATGATAGATTTAAGTCATTATAAAAGACATGGAGTATTATGATATAAAGTATATCATAAGGAAAAAAATGATAAACTAAGTCCTTTTATGAAAAGGGGCAGAAATTAGTATTATCATAAGAAAATGAAAAAATGATAAACTAAGCCTTTTCATAAAAAGGGGAAGGAATTAGTATTATCATGAGAAAATGACAAAAGTGATGAACTAAGTCATTTTTAGAGATTAAGTCTTTTATAAAGAAAAAGGATGTGAATGAATTATTATTTTTGCAACCTTTATAATTTATGAAAAGGGAGAATTAAATCTTTCAGCTAAAAATCATGAATATTTTGGATTAAATCATCTATTCCATTTTCGCTTTGATCCTAGCTTGACAGAAGGAGGATTTTGGCTTGGATAGAGGAATTAAATAATTACTGAACATGATAGCCATGCCACTATCTTAGGACATAAACAATGACCTGAAATAATGGAATTGATAGCGTAAAAACCTCCCAGTCAGTAGAAACGACAACCCTATGTTTAGGAATATGGCTGGGATGATAGGAAAATCCTGGTTTTACCTAATAAAAGAGAAAATTATTTATATGAGTGGGCGTTCTTTTTTTTTTCTGCGTTGGATGGCCTCCACCGGAGCTGCACCATAGCACTATGTAAGGTCTTGAACTTTGCTTAGTCCAATCTTATGGTCTTGTATGCTTAGCACCTATTTTATTGTTGTTTCAAGATGATTAAGTTTTATATATATAATCATGTAATGGAGTGTTTACTCTCTGCATTTTGGATGTAGTAATCTACTAAAAGACTGAGTGTTATTTTAACTTGAGATTTACATAACCAAGCATCTACCCTTTGTGTTGATGTGGTAATCCACTAAAAGACTGAGTGATGTTTTAACCTGAGTTTTTTTTATAGCCAAGTAGCTACCCCTCTGCATTTGATATGGGAGTCTCCCAAAGAATTTAGCGTCCTCTTTGTTCTTCTTTTTTTATTTAAAGAGTGGCTGGTAGCGTTAAAGATTTAGTGAAATGCTGCTGAAATAATGTTGTTGGATGTGTGTGTTTTTCTGCTGGATGTATTTGGATATTATTTTTATTATCTCTTTTATTTAAATAATCGCTGCAAATGTTAATCATTTGGTGAAATGCCATGGGAATAACCTTGCCGGATGTGTTTTGGATCCTTTTTATTATTCATTTTTATTTAAACAATGGCTGGCAATGTTAAAGGTTTCGTGAAATGCCACTGAAATAATTTTGTTGGATGTCTGTGTTTTTCTACTGGATGTGTTTTGGATCATTTTTATTCTTCATTTTTATTTAAAGAGTGGTTGGCAGTGTTAAATATTTGGTGAAATGCCGCTGAAATAATGTTGTTGGATGTCTCTGTTTTTCTGCCGGATGTGTTTTGGATCCTTTTTATTCTTCATTTTTATTTAAAGAGTGGATGCGAGAGTTAAAGATTTGGTGAAATGCCGTAGAAATAATGTTGTTGGATGTCTGTGTTTTTCTGCCGGATGTGTTTTGGATCCTTTTTATTCTTCATTTTTATTTAAAGAGTGGCTGACAGTGTTAAAGATTTGGTGAAATGCCGCTGAAATAATGTCGTTGGATGTCTGTTTTTTTCTATCGGATGTGTTTTGGATCCTTTTTATTCTTCATTTTTATTTAAAGAGTGGCTGGCAAAGTTAAAGATTTGGTGAAATGCCACTGAAATAATGTTGTTGGATGTCTGTCTTTTTCTGTCGGATCTTATTTTTATTATCTCTTCTATTTAAATAATGGCTGTGAATGCTAATCATTTGGTAAAATGCCATGGGAATAACTTTGCCAAATGTGTTTTGGATCGTTTTTATTTTTCCTTTTTATTTAAAGAGTGGCTGGTAGTGTTAAAGATTTGGTGAAATGCTGCTGAAATAATGTTGTTGGATGTGTGTGTTTTATTGCTAGATATATTTGGATCTTATTTTTATTATCTCTTTTATTTAAATAATGCATGCAAATGTTAATCATTTGGTGAAATGATGTTATTTTTATTATTAATTTTATTTAAAGAATGAGTGTAAGTATGAATCATTTGGGAAAATTCTGTTGAGAATAAGTTTCCTGATGGCTGTGTTTTGGATCATATTTTATTGTTCTTTTGATTTAGAAATTGTTGCATGTGTTAATCATTTTGGGAAATGTTGTTGATGTGTCTTCATGTTAATATGTTTTGGGTGATTTCTATTAATTATGGGTAATATGTTTTAAGTTGGAAGCTTTTAGGGTATGATGATGGATTAAGTTGTTTTTTATATTAACTTTTGCTCATAGTCTGAGTTCTTAATGGAATAGTCATTTAAAGTTAATGAAATAATTGTGGTTATTTGCTAAGTGTATAAAAATGTTTATATTGTGAAATTTCACAGAGAATGGATTTTGTGACATTCACTACCCTTCTAATTTAAGGGAAACCTGTTTTATTAACTTGGGTCTCATTTTTCATGATAGTTGGGACTTACGTATTGATATATAGAAGTTATTGTTAAATTAATAAACTTTAGAATAGAGGGTATTCCTTGTTTTGAATTGTGAATAATTCCCTACTTGTGTGGATAGTGTGGGAATAGCTCTCAAAGGCTCCCCAAGGAGGAGATCATGAATATAATAGAAAAATGTATCACAACATTTGTATTGCATAATTCCTTAATGAAATAAATATCACACAATGTGACCATTTAGTAGACGTAGCCCAAGGATTGGGTGAACCACGTACTTCAGTGTCTCTTTCATGTTTACGCCTCATGTTGTTTATCTTCTCTTGAATATTGGTTTCTCTGTGTGTTGTGTCTAAATGTTTTAATTTCTCCATGCTATTTCTGTACATATGATAATGTTTTGCAAATGGACGGTAGTATTGTAAAAGATATTAAAAAATGTTATATTAATGTTTTATTGTACGCGTGGTAATTCATTTTCAGGGCACTATGATGATGAAATGCTTGTGGTTATGAATAATATCTTAGGGGATTTACATTAATGAAAATTCTAAAATGATTGTTTTACAATGCACATGGTTTTGACATTATCGAATTTTATTGGACATATTTTATATGAAATGCCATGTAAAATTTTCCGCTAACAGGATTGACTCATTTTATTGTAACAGCGAAACAAAACATTTACCCCTTTTCACACATAACGGAATTGAGGTATAAGAGGTGTGTTACATATGGTATGAGAGCAAGATTTGAAACACTTGGACCTATTTGGGCTCAAAACGCTCCCGCAGATTTCATTTCGAAATTAATGATTGTGTTTTGCCTTGTGATAACAGGAATCAACAAGTCTTCTATTTTGCAAAAACAAGTACCTTAAGGTGTATCAAATGCAAATATTTATTGACCCTATAGTTGTGCAAAAGGAGGTGGAACATCTTTTCAAAATAACAATGAAGATGGCCCATTACTTTTGCCAGTTCCACGTCAGGTGAATGACATAAGTGCATAGGTAACTTGCTATTTATTTTATTACTTTCGAATAGGTTTATGAATGGCTAAGACAACTGTTTCATCTCTATGTAAAATTGCACAACTAAATTCTTAGTAAAATATAGAAGTATTCTTAGACAAACTCATGGTCGATGAAAGTACTATGGTAGCTTCTATTATAATAGTAATGTGGGAGTTGAATTGCTGGAAGAAAAATACTTTTAGTCATAGTCAATTGGTGTTTAATGACCTTATGTATGTTAAAAAGATTCTTAGAATTTCCATGTGAGTTTGTGATAGGCTACATTGTAGAACACAGTGAATAGAGTCGTTAAAGAGAAACATTGAAAGGGTTACTAATTACCAATCGAAGGTGGGACTACTAAAAGAATTCAATATTGATCACAAGTCTTCTAGACCTAATTAGGGTTCGTTATTTGTAATAAACAAATGTAAGTGGCCATGAGAGTATACTCCAAAGTCTTAGAGGTATAACCATGTGAGGGAATATGGTTATATATTTGGGCATGTCAATATACATATATAACTTACCTAAATTCCTTGAAGAAAGCAAGGTAGCTATTAAAGGAAAAATTGACATGCTGATCATTTAGGAGTAGCTATATTACCTTTGAAACTCTCTAAAGGATTTGCCACAAACTATCACCTACAGTAAAATGGTTTAAGCACAAAGGTAAGTAATGCTAAAGTAGTAGCTAAGCTAAAGGCATATATTGTACTGTCAAGATTTATACAAATACAAATTGCATTAAATAAATGTTAGAGGTGAAAAAGCTATCAATACTAAAATAGGAAACGCCTCTTTACATTTGGAATTTCATGTAAACTAGGAACAAAAGATTGCATTTATATGTATGGATACATGTTAGTCAAAACGTCTACGATTTCATATGTCATAAGGAAGAATTATGTTTTTATATTGTCTTGCTATCTGTTGATGTATTTGTAACTTCGGAATGTATTCATCTATGTATCTTATATATTGTAATATGATGTTTATTCTGGGATGTGTCTATTATGTATTTGAATCATGTTGTCATGCCCCGATGTTCCGATCGGGAGAATCAATAATGTAAACAAGTCATGTCAATTCATAGTGGGTAACCCTTCGATTGTGTAAGGGTTAAAGTCCTCGCAGTTCCTGGGCACTAGGGTTATTAGACTCCCCAAGTAGAGGTCATCCCTAGTAGGGTTTTAGTCATGCTGGGATTAGTATAAATAGAGATCCGAGATCTCTATTTAGCATGCTTCACTCACTCACTCATGTGTAGCGCATAGTTGAGGAAGGAAAGACACTGGGACTAGACAAGAAGAAGACTATTGTTGTCGAGAGTGCATCTTACTATTTTGGGGTTTTACATCTTGTGCTGATTCTATATCTGAGGAAGTTGCAGGTTTTTCTCTATTTATGGTTTCCCCCATAAAAAACACTGTGTTCATTGTCTCTTGTGTTCAATTTTTGTAGTTGTTATTCTCTCAGTAAAGATCCTAACATAATGCTAGCTTAATGTTGAAAAACTAACATGGAATGAGAGCTAACCTAAGAAGAAGACACTGTGCAGCTATGGGAACTAGGGATTCCTAGTTTGTGGATCTTCCTCCACAGATTTTCAGCAAAAGTAGGGTGGAAAAAATCTCCTCCTTAGGGCACATCTTTCTGTCGAAATAGAATCCAATTCTAAGGTTTTTCAGTTTTGGACCTGTCACTGCTGTCGGAAATTACAGCTTTTTATAGAAGAGGAATTTTTCAGTGAGCCCAGACCTGGATTGATATCCTCCCCAAAATCAAAGTTGGGGACAAATTTCAAGGCATTTGGGTGGATAGAATTCTGGAAAAGCAAAACCCTAATTTGCTCCTGAACGAGCTGTGCAGAATTTCAGCTCAAGTTTCAGATCCGACATCTTGAACCCGGTAAGATCTAAAATATTTTGTATTTCCATTTGAGGTTCTCATTTAAGATGTCTCATCATACCAAGCTTGATGAAAATCTTGAGGGATCTGAAAACATCCTGGAAGTATTGAATCTCCTTGGTCCTGGAAGAAAATGAATTAGACTCCTACATCCATGCGAAGGTTCCAGTTCCAGAGGGAGATGAGGCAAATGCCTTACATAAGAAGAAGATGGTTATGGAAAAGAGGATCATTGCTGATTCTATCAAGGATAACCTTATCCCACAGGTGTCCTCTCTCAAGACACCTAAAGCTATGTTTGATGCCCTAACCAAATTGTTTGAAGGAAAGAACATCAATCGAAAGATGACCCTGAGAAACCAACTGAAGAATGTGAAGATTTAGAATGCAGAAACCATCCAGTATTACTTCGCAAGAGTTTCTCAAATCAAAGAGCAACTAGAAGAAGTTGATGAAGAAGTGGAAAATGCAGAGATTGTAATGACTACATTGAATGGCCTCCCTAGGTCATGGGATTATTTAATCCAATGAATCTGTGCTAGGAAGAAGTTAGTCAAGTTCAGCAGACTATGGGAAGAGTTCTCTCAAGAAGAAGCTTGGATAGCAGGTCGAAAAGAGAAGATGGGAAGTGAAGACCAAGCTCTCACGGTACACTCCAAGACTCACTCCAAGTCAACAAGGAATAAAACTCATCACATTAGAGGTAAGCACTCTCACAAATATAATACTAGAAGAGATATATCTAGGATAATATGCTATACTTGTGATGAAGCAGGACACTATGAAAGGAATTGTCCTAACAAACATAAGATAGTAAAGAAGAGAAACAAAAGAAGACATCCTACTCATGCTGCAAAGGATGATGAACCATCGAGAAAAATATCCAGATATGAAAGTGAATATTCTTCAAGAGAGGATGAATATGTTATGATATCAGCTCTCACACGTAACATTACTCATGGTAGTGATGATTGGCTTATAGACAGTGGGGATTCCAAACATATGAATGGATTCAAGGAATCCTTTGTAAGGTTGTTAGAACGTGAATCACCTCACAAGGTAAAGCTAGGAGATGACTACCAATATCCAATAAAAGGTAGTGGGGAATATTCATATAAGTTAGACTCTAGAAAATATCTAACAATGAAAGAATTATTTTTTGTGACAGGACTGAAGAAGAAACTTCTCTCCATATTAGCAATAGATGCACAAGGAATGCGGGTTGCATTCATAGATGGTCAAGTCATCATGTGGCCAAAAGGAAAGACTATCAATGATGCGGTAGTAATTGGAGAACAAGAAGGATGATTATACAAACTGAAGGGCCATCCAGAACAAGCCTTGGTCCATGACACAATAGAACCAAGTGAACTTTGGCATAGAAGGCTTGCACATGTGCACTACATAGCACTACCTATTGCAAGAAAAGTTGTCGAAGGTCTTCCAGAAATTCAAGAAAAACATGATGGGGTCTGCAAAGGATGTGTGAAAGGAAAGAATACAAAGAAGACATTTCCAAGCAGTGAAAGCAAAGCAAAAGGAATCTTGGAAATCATCCACTCCGATGTATGTGGTCCTATGTCATCAAACTCTCTAAGCAGGTATGCATATTATGTTTCTTTTATTGATGATTTTTATAGGAAGACATGGGTTTACTTTATGAAGAACAAAGATGAAGTATTCAACAAGTTTTAAGAATTCAAAGCCTTGATCGAAAACCATACTGAAAAGAATATCAAGACCATTCGATCAAATAATGGTGGAGAATTCACTTCAAATGAATTCAAAGAGCTATGCAAAGAATCGGGGATTAAGAGGGAGTTGTCCACTCCTTATAATCCACAATAGAATGGGGTTGTAGAACAGAAGAATAGAACTATCATGGAAGCTACAAAAACAATGCTTCATGATCAAGATAGTCCTATGCATCTTTGGGCAGAAGCTGCTAGAACAACGATGTATGTATAGAACCATACTCCACATAGAGTACTTGAGAACAAGACTCCTTAAGAAGTCTTCTTCGTCAAGAAACTAGAAGTCAGCCATCTCAGAATATTTGGTTTTTCTATGTACATCCACATTCCAAAAGAGAAGAGGACTAAATTAGATCCTTCAGGAAAGAAGGGCATATTTGTGGGATACTCTAAAAGCTCGAAGGCTTACAAAATATATTTCCCAGGATATAATAAGATTGACATCAGCAGGGATGTGACATTTGATGAAGACACAACTTACAACAAATCTAGAAAGAGACCTGCTGAAGAACCTAAAGAAGCAGAAGCACCCAAAATTCATGATACAACCATGAATGAAGAAACTCGAGAAGAAGATCAAGAATTTGAAGAACCACAAAGACCTGTAGATCCACCTCTAGAGAAGAATCCTCATAAGAGGAAACTTGCTTGGGTATGAGAATTTATCTAAGGTGCGGAAAGATATGGGGCTCCAGAAGAGAATCAAAGAGAAAGAAAGAGGACCAGATCCAATTTCGGGTATGTAGCTTTACTATGTGATTTCATTGATAAAGAACCTTCCAGTTATGAAGAAGCGACAGAACAAAAAGAATGGAAGGATGCTATGATCGAAGAGTATCAATCGATCATGAAGAATGATGTTTGGGATGTTGTCCCAAGACCAGATGGGAAGTCGGTTATAACTTCCAAATGGATCTACAAGATCAAGCACGCTGCAAATGGTGGCATTGAAAAGTATAAGGCAAGATTTGTAGCTCGAGGTTTCTCTCAGAAAGAGGGAATAGACTATGAAGATACCTTTGCACTTGTAGCCAGATACACTTCCATCAAATCAGTACTTGCTCTAGCTATAGTGATGAAATGGAAGATACACCAGATGGATGTCAAGACTTCCTTCTTGAATGGTGTAGTGGAAGAGGAAGTGTATGTAGAACAACCACTTGGTTTTGAGACACATGGCAGGGAGTCTCATGTATGCAAATTGAAGAAATTCTTGTATGGTTTGAAATAGGAACCCAGGACATGGTTCGGTAGAATTGATAGCTTTCTATCCAGTTTGGGCTTTACCAAGAGTAAAGTAGATTCCAACCTTTACTACAAGGTTGAAGATGGAAACCCAGTGATGCTTCTACTATATGTATATGATCTGTTCATGACAAGAATGGATGGGTTGATTACTGATACGAAGAGAAAGCTTGTTGTCGAGTACGAGATGAAGGACTTGGGTATGATGCATTACTTTCTACGTATGGAGGTGTGGCAGAGTGAGGATGGAATCTTCCTTGGACAAGGGAAGTATGCAGTAGAGATCTTGAAGAGGTTTGGGATGATGGACTGCAAGACTATGGCCACACCTATGGCATCGAACCTGAAGCTATTGAATGATGCTTCTTCAGAGTTGGTTGATGCTACGATGTATCGCCAAATGATTGGGTCATTGATGTACCTGAAAAACATGAGACCGGAAATTTGCTTTGCTGTGAACACCTTGATCCAGTTCTTGATTACTGCATAGCATATTCTGAGGTACTTGAGAGGTACAATTGACTATGGGCTCAAGTATGATATGAATCAAAAGATTAACTTGGAGGGTTATGTTGATTCACACTAGGAAGGCAGTGCCATCAATAGGAAGAGCACTTCAAGGTGTTGCTTCAGTATGGGATCAAGTGTGATCTCTTGGTTTAGCAGGAAGCAATCTTGTGTGGCACTAAGTACAGCTGAAGCAGAGTATGTCGCAACTTGTTTAGCTAGTTGTGAGGCAGTATGGCTGCGGAAGCTACTATCCGATATAGTTGATCTCTAGTTGGATGCTACTTGTATACATTGTGGCAACCAAAGTTGCGTGAAGTTGTCAAAGAACCTAGTGTTCCATGACAAGTCAAAGCATATCGAGATCAAGTATCACTATATCAGGGATATGGTACAGAGAGGAGCAGTGAAGCTCCAGTATGTTGCGACGAAGGAATAGATAGCTGATGTGTTGACAAAGCCATTAGCTAGAGTGAAGTTCGAGTACTTCAGGAAGAATCTTGGTGTTCTCCCGATCGAGGTTTCCTCCAACGGAAAGTGATGAGTCCCAAAGCCATTCTGATTAGCAGGTTAGATGTAAGGGCTGAGCCGTTCTGTCATGGTGAGAGGATTTAGTTCCTTCCATGTCAGATATGAGTGCTAAAGATCCAAAGCCATTCTGACGAGCAGGTCATATGTAAGGGCTGAGCCATTCTCCCATGGTGAGAGGATTCAGTTCCTTCCATGTCAGATATGAGTGCTGGCCATTCTGTCGAGTAGGACGGATGTAAGGGAAACTACCACTCTCCGAGAGAGTAGAGGCACCTGGTCCGTTACCAGGTAGCTCAGTATGGGACTGGGGACCATTCTGACGAGGGTGTAGGATTCAGTTCCTACCAGGTCAGATGTGAGTGGATGCCCTTCTAACGAGGGTGTAGGATTTGGTTCCTACCAGGTCATATGTAAGTGCAGAAATCTTCTATCACTCTGAGTAGGATGTGATTCCAGCCTAGATGAAAGTATGGAAATATTTCATCACTATGAGTAGGATGTGTTCCCACCTAGATAGAAGTATTCCATCATTGTGAACAGGATGCGATTCCATCCTAGATGAAAGTATAGAAATATTTCATCACTGTGAGTAGGATGTGTTCCCGCCTGGATGGAAGTATGCCTTTCTGACGAGTAGGTTAGATATAAGTGCTAAAGCCTTTTCACAGATGATAGTGATGTCCTGTCATGTTGGTGAATGTGAGTGCTATGCCTTTCTAATGTGAGTTCTGGGCATGCCTTTCTGACGAGTAGGTCAAATGTAAGTGCTAGGTGAATACCTACCTGATGGCTAGGCCTGCAACCCGCATGAAAGAAGGATGGCTCTGTAGAACTTCCTATGATGAGATAATACACACATGATGATGATCAAGTGAGATCCAAATCGAGCTATGATCCAGATCCAGTTATGATGACTCCAAGAGATTCAGATCGAGTGATGATCCAAATCCAGCAGTGATGATCCAGATTGAAAGATGATCCAGATCGAGCGATGATCCAGATCCATTCCAGTGAAGTTGATCTAGATCGAGAGATGATCCAGATTCGAAGGATGACGATGAATTGAAGATGAAGATGACTTGGAGACTCATAAGACTCGAGATGCGGATGACAAGATGATCCAGTTGATACAGAGAAGAAGACCAGTGCTGAAAATTGTGTCAAAAGAATACCTTCCTAGTTATGAGGTAGTGTTGATGTATTTGTAACTTCAGAATGTATTCATCTATGTATCTTATATATTGTAACCCGATGTTTATTCTAGGATGTGTCTATTATGTATTTGAGTCATGTTGTCATGCACCGATGTTTCAATCGGGAGAATCAATAATGTAAACAAGTCATGTCAAGTCATAGTGGCTAACCCTCCGATTGTGTAAGGGTTAAAGTCCCCGCAGTTCCGAGGCACTAGGTTTATTAGAATCTCCAAGTAGAGGTCATCCATAGTAGGGTTTTATTCATGCTGGGATTAGTATAAATAGAGATCTGGGATCTCTATTTAGCACACATCACTCACTCACTCAAGTGTACCACATAGTTCAGGAAGGAAAGACACTGGATCTAGATAAGAAGAAGACTACTGCTGTCGGGAGTGCATCTTACTCTTTTGGGGTTTTATATCTTGTGTTGATTCTATCTCTGAGGAAGTTGTGTGTTTTTCTTCATTTATGGTTTCCCTGATCAAAAACACTGTGTTCATTGTCTCTTGTGTTTGATTGCTGTACTTGTTATTCTCTCAGTAAATATCCTAACATAATTCTAGCTTAAGGTTGAAAAACTAACACTATCATGAACTAATAAACCTAGAAATGGTTAGTTGTTGCACATAATAAGCGAATCATGAGAGAAGTAAATTTGGTTTCTAAACCTGTGTATAACAAGAAATTATTAGAAAGTGAATGTTAACTTCTTGATCATAAATAGCTGGTTAAATTGTGAATGTTGAATATCCTTAGCATACTAAGTGGATGCTAAGTAAGGGTAGGACTTGAATTTCATTGTTGTTGGGAAGAGAATCCAAGTTAGGTACAATAATACCACTGTTATAATGTATCCTTTAAATGTAATTATTACTGTGCAAGAATTTGGGTTATGCAACTATTTATACATCTTCATTGGCATTATTGATCTCTTATACATTTTCACAAGAACGACAACATTCCTTATAGTATTTTTTCCAAGAAAAGGGAACCAGATGGCTTATGAACTTGGACTACAATTCAGCTAAGGTAAATAGCATGATGTGTTGTACCTAATGTTACTGGTTGTACAGAAAGAGTGCACCTATATAAAGGCTCGCACTCTGATGAACTAGAAAATGTGTACGATAGGACATAAGTAGATGAGAGAGAGAATTATGTTTTACCTTGAATTACTAATGATATTGGAGTTTCTGTGTCCCTAGCATTGCCACTCATGAATGTGGAGTAAATTTGGAATATCCCTTCACTAGAAATTATCCAAATATAGATAGGTAAGGATTTTTGAAGATATTGATATTGAAAATAATTGATGAACGATTGTATAATGTTATATGCTAACATTGCAGGATATGCTAGGAATACTACCAATCAGAGTTGGTTGTTGGTAAAAATAATTCAATGCCTTAATTAATGAGGTTAAGTATGGGTGATGTCTTACTTATTATAAATTGTCGAATCTCAAGTTTTATAACCAAGGATTTAACTGTGGATGATGTTGTTTACATACTAACATTGCAGGCTTCATCAGCATTATGACCATTGCTACAATCGACGTACATTATGGTATATAAATTCACCTGCATATATAAGTTGCGCTCAATTGCTCAAAAATAAGTAAGGTGTAATTTTTCTAGATGAATTATAGGGTTATATAACTACTGAATGATGATTAAAATCGCTGCAAATTATAAAAATTGCAATGATTAATTAATGAAATTTTGGGTTATCGATAGATGCTTTGACTAACCACGTAGCCGATTCACGAATCAGGACAATGATAGCAAATTCATGCTAAGCATTAAGGACTGTGTGTTACGAATAGTCAAAGTTGAAATTTATACTAAATACGAACAAAGAAAAAATTGAATGTTGCGGCAGCACCATAGAGTTAGGCAAGTGATTATTGCGTGAGCACATTGGTGTTAGGAATATATGCTACAGGAGCACAATGGTCTTAGGAAATCGATTGCTGCCTGAACACATTGGTGTTAGGCATATGGTGTGGCAAAAAGACATAGGCATAACTGGACATCTCAAAAGACAGGACACTGTATGATGTCATTGAGGAGAAAAATTTTGACTAGTGGTTAAAAGGGAGAGTAACCTCAGGAAATTGTTGTAAGACGACACAAAAATGAAAATGAACTCAAGGGAGAATTTGGAAATCATAAAGGCATGTTAACAAATATCCAAGTAATTAGACTATTACATGCTTAATTTGTAATGTTAAGGAAGGATTTCCTCAGGTCAAGGACTACATAACTATCCAAAGGTTGGAGATAAAACAAACACCCAAAGGATAATAATTATGTTTTATTGATGAATAAATTGCATTATGCAGATAATTGGGTATTATGATACCAATAAATAGGGGACTAGAAAGTCTTCCATAGATTGCAATTTGTTATCATACAAAATGATCCTTTGCTTAGGTTTTAATCTCAATTATAATTTAAGACGTAGTTTATTAAATAAATTTTGGGAAGACCCAAATTGTGTTACAGGAAAATACAAGTCCTAAACAAATAGTGACTTGCGAGGATGAAGGAAAAGTCTATAGGATCATAATAGGAAATACAAAGCAAGCAAGAATGACTCAAGAAAGGAAGGAAAATTGTTGAAAGACAAGAACACCAAGGACAGTGTTATTTTTAAGGGGGAAATGATGTAATACCCCTCTTGTATGCCCTAAAGTATCTTGTAATTATGAATATTGTTTTTTTGGTGAGGAGCTCAAGGCCAAGGCCCCACTAGAAAGACCTTGCAATTATGTTGAGTAACTTCCTAAGTGGTAGACTCAGGTGACTTAAAGACATTGAAACAACTAGAGATTGGCAACTAAAGTCCACTACAGAAAAAAATGAATGGTTTGAAAGCCATAATAATTCCCTCAGTATGCAACCCAAAAGAGGAAAGCATAAGTGAAAAACCCTAGTCTCCTGCAAAATTTTGTTCGGAGAAAATTAATAACACAAGGGGGCTGACAAATGTATGTGCGACAAGAACTAGGATGGTGGACGGATTCCACTAAGGGATCGAAAAAATGTTAGAAAACGAATTATAAATATATATGCTTATTTATAATAATATAAGATATAACTATCACTTTAAGAGTTATATAATGAGAATAAAAAAAAGAAAAATTATAAATGTATGTGCTCATATATCTATAATAATAACTATCCATTTATTAAAGAAAATGATAGATTAAGTCTTCATAAAAAGACAAGTATTATTATTATATGAAGTCTATCTATAAGGAAAATGATAGATTTAAGTCTTTATAAAAGAAATGGAGTATTATGATATAAAATATATCATAAGGGCAAAAAAGTGATAAACTAAGTCTTTTTATGAAAAGGGGCAGAAATTAGTATTATCATAAGAAAATGAAAAAATGATAAGCTAAGCCTTTTCATAAAAATGGGCAAAAAATAGTATTATCATAAGACAATGAAAAAATGATAAACTAAGCCTATTCATAAAAAGGGGCAGGAACTAGTATTATCATGAGAAAATGAAAAAAGTGATGAACTAAGTCATTTTTAGACATTAAGTCTTTTGTGAATAAAAATGATGTGAATGAATTATTATTATTGCAACCTTTATAATTTATGAAAAGAGAGAATTAAATCCTTCACCTAAAAATCATGAATTTTTTGGATTAAATCCTCTATTCCTTTTTTGCTTTGATCCTGGCTTGACAGAGGACGATTTCGGTTTGGATGGAGTAATTAAATAATTACTTAAATAATTACTCAACGTGATAGCCATGCCACTGTCTTAGCACATAAACAGTCACCTGAAATAATGGAATTGATAGCGTAAAATCCTCCCGGTCCGTAGAAACAGCAACCCTATGTTTAGGAATCTGGCCGGGATGATAGGAAAATCATGGTTTTACCTAATAAAAGAGTAAATTATTTATATGAGGCGGCGTTATTTTTTTTGTTACGTTGAATGGCCTCAACCAAAGATGCACCATGGCACTGTGTAAGGTCTTGAACTTTGCTTAGTACAATCTTGTGGTGTTTTATGCTTAGCACCTATCTTATTGTGGTTTCAAGATGATTAAGTTTTATATATATAATGATGTAATGGAGTGTTTACTCTCTGCGTTTTGGATGTAGTAATCTACCAAAAGAATGAGCATTATTTTAACCTGATATTTACATAACCAAGCATCTACCCTCTGCGTTGATGTGGTAATCAACTAAAACACTAAGTGATGTTTTAACCTAAGTTTTATTTATAGCAAAGCAGCTACCCCTCTACATTTAATATGGGAGTCTCCCAAAGAATTTCGCATCATTTTTGTTCATCGTTTATTATTTAAAGAGTGGCTGATAGTGTTAAAGATTTGGTGAAATGCCATGGGAATAACCTTGCCGGATGTGTTTTGGATCCTTTTTATTTAAAGAGTGGCTGTAAGTGTTAAAGATTTGGTGAAATGAAGCTGAAATAATTTTGTTGGATGTCTATGTTTTTCTGCCAGATGTGTCTCAGATCCTTTTTGTAACGTCCCTCGCCACCTCGACCTAGAGCTCATAGTGTAATTAAGCATCACTGTAAGTATCCACTATAAACCTCTGTCAAGTTATGGTTATAAATGATAAGGTTAATGACTGAAAGCTTCAAACGACTGAAACGACATTTGGCGATGAACCCACTAGGGGGAAAGGGTTTTCCGGAAATGGGGAACTGAGAAACTCCATGAATAGATTTGCTGTGTGCTTGTAAATACTAAGAGAATAAGGGGTAATGTTTAATGACTAGCATGATAGTCTTTGGTATATATAAAGTGGAGTCGATTAAGAAAAACAGTGCTTTAATTATTAAAACAAGGGAACCTCACAATGGTTGAAGTATGGAGAGCTACTCTTATATTAATTTACATAACACCTTATGTATAGTTGAAAAACTCGTTTATACCACATCATATATGCTAAAATAATTAAAGGCTCATATGTGCTGAAATAATTCAAGGCTCATATGACGAGTACTCTTTAACAGATATATATATATATATATATATATATATTTATCTATATTAAAAGATAGCACAATGGGTTACAATCACAAGAAAAACATATTGATACAGAACCATTATTAAAGGAACAACCTTGAGAAAATCATAATATTTTCCCTTCATATGTTCAGGAACAAGATAATCCCCATTTGATATATCGGATGATTTGATTCAGATGAACCCACAAAATGGTGTGTGATTAGGAGCTTTTAAGGTTTACTCCCAACCCAACCAAATGCACATGGAATGATTCTATGTTGTTTTCCACAAAAAAAAATTAACAAGGAGAAAATGGAGAATATGAAGTGGAGATTAGTCCCATTAATTGATTTAAAAGAAACTTAAACGATGATATGGTGATAAATCCTATATTAATTGTTGTTTGAAAGGAGCTTCATATTATGATATATGTATATATAGAAGGGGGCATTATTTTAATACGTGAATAATGTGGTAAGGTGTAGTTTTTTTTTTTAATGAGAACTTTATATTTTAAAAAATAGGGAATGTTCCACTTTTTCCCAAGTGCTCTCCACATTTAAAAAAAAGGGTTATTATAGCTAAATAGAAAGGGCAGTATAGTTAAATAAAAAGACAAGATAAACAATTAGAAAGGTTAAAAACTCAAAGTGAAGTAAAGGTTAAATACTAAAAGTGATGTAAAGAAAAAGCTAAGAGGAATGAGTTAGTTGCCGAGTTATGAATTTTATCCCACATGCAAGGGGAAGGAAGAAAATGATAACGCTACAACCCTTTAAGGAGGGGGTGCATATTGATTGAGACATCTACTCTACCCTGAGATCTTCGCATGTGTTCTCTAAATTCTTTCCTGCTGTAAGTCTTGCACTTCCTGGTATTGTAACTGAAAACATGACCGTCAAAATGAGTGACGGTAGAGAGAAAACCAGAGGCCCTTTCGACATCGACCTGAGAATTCCGAGATGGCTTTGCCAGAAGTGTAGAGAACCTATTTCCATCGTCGGGGAAACAACGTTTGGAGTAGGGCTATCAACATCAGGATTGCAGGTTTTACCTATGCGTGGACTTGCGAGGAGCCAGAGGCAAAGGCTAGCAGCCAATCCAAAAGCGTAGATTTGCAAAGTTGCATGTGGAAAATTCGCAGTCAAAATGATGGTAATATGTTTTCTTTTGTTATTTTAGGGCTGCATGTGAAAAACCCCAGCTGGAACGCTGGTGATATATTTTTATGATTTTTAGGAGCTGCATGTAAAACCGTGTTGGAATACCCATCATGATGTGTTAGTTTACACATAGCGTTACCTTCCTGTTTGTGAAGATCACTGCTTGTGAAGATCACAGATATAGCGTTTCCTCTGCTTATGGTGTCATTTTTCTGCATATTAATTGGTATGAATTGAAGGTGACGCCATTGTCAAGTGGGTTATCGCTATGTCATAGCAGGTTATCTCCTTTGTATGCTTCCTGCTGTATGACAGCTGATCGCCGAGAATCCCCACACTCGTTTGCAAAAAAACCCCATCGCAGCCTTTCGTATGGCTGGAAAACGACTCCGCCCTTTAATCCAATTTTTTTGTCTAAATTGACTGCAAATCAGTTTTGCTTGTGTGATCAGATTTAGTGATTTACAGATTAATCACTTCTGGTCTTATTTGTTTATTCCTTTCAATAGTAGGATGAATCAATACGTTCCAAATCGTTTATATATGCGACCTGTCATGAAATCCGTTCACTGTCCTGGTAGGTTGTAGTATTATTCATTATTATGTCATTCAGAAAATAAAACAATATTAGGTATCCGATATAGACCGTAATACCTAAACTAGTATACATGGGAAAATAAGCCTTTATGGTGTGTATAAAATTCATAGGTTTGAAAAGTTAATATAATTAAAGGTGATATTAGTGGGAAGTTTGTATTATGCCTACATATTTTACAAAGTTTTGTTTGTCTACTTAAAAAGAATTTTTGAAAGGTTTTTTTTTATAAAATTATTTGTATAAAAGGTTAGTGCATATTAAGGGAACTTTAAAATGAGTATTTTGAGTAAACTAAAGTTTCTATGAGAGTTGTTAAGTATTTTTAAAGGAAAGCATTTATATATATATTTCCTTTCCTAAGCACCCTATCTTCAATACAATATAAAAAAACATTTCGTCTCATGAGGAGGCTTCAGTTTACTCTTACCCATGCTCATCAGCATTTGATTAAATTTCAAATATCTTTGGCAGTGCAGCGTAGAAAACTCTCTTCACCAAGTATATGTTTTAATATGTTGTAAAGAGATAAAAGCTAAGTTAGTTTTTAACTTTATGCCTTTGTATATGTCACAAATCGAAACTTAACTTCTATCGCAAGTTTAATAAACGTTTCCTTTTTTTTTTACAATTACACCCCTTTCTTTTATATATGT
>LPNX010258508.1:109631-255025 GCA_001517045.1 Pseudotsuga menziesii
TGGTACTCCTTTAATTGAATGATTCTAGAAATTATTAAGGTTTAGTTCTAGAATATACTGAGAGATAAGGAAGTTTTATTTTATAGCACCCAATGGGGTAGCATGATAAGCATGTTGAAAACGATGTGGTCAAATCATGAAACTTGTTTTAGAACACTTGGGGATGTTCCCTTGACCTTAGTGGGTTTGTCTCCCAAGCTCAGGGGTGACTCTAGGTGGAAGAACGCATGCCAGATAGAGTCAGTTGGTTGGGTGGAAAATCGAAGCGAAGCTTTCAGTCGTCTAGTCTTTTAACGTAGAAAATGAAGTTTTAATTTGGTTTTATTTTCTAATTATTAGTGTTAGTCGTTAAAGTGGCTAGCTACATTTATAAAATAAGTTTATATTCTTTATTTGAATAGTTGAATATTTAATGCTAAGTTGTGAAGTGCAGGAGGATGCAGACGATGAAAGTATGGTAGGGCACTATACAGTATATATGCATTCGATTACTTTATCCTATTCTGTAACTGTCTAATCCCTATTGTATCTTGACAGCCGCCTATATATGCATTCAATTATTTTATCCTATTCTATAACTATCTAATCCCTGTTGTATCTTGACAGCCACCTCGGATATTTTTGTCCCTTCGCCTATTTCTTGCATTTGGATCGCTCGATAAACACTATAAGTTTGGTGTTATGGTTTTTATTCATGCATAATTTAAAGCTTGTTGGTATATAATTATGTGAGTAAGACATCATACCTGTCATGCCTATGTTAACTGCGGCTATTGTGGGTGTATAGGAGTAATGGTTGAGTCATCCTGCAATAAATGGAATCAAGATGACTGTAAATGGGCATAACTTTTATGCAGTTGTTTATGTTCCTATATATTCTGAGTATAAAGTAAGTGGCATGTGGATGTAATGATAATATCCTCTTGTTCCTTCTTGTGGTTTGTAGTATGAAATGCCCTTATGACTTAACTTGGTTTAGGAGTTTTGCAAAGGTAGCATAAGAATCACATGAAAAAATAAATAAAGAATATGCATGTTATCATTTGGTATTCCTTGAGGATGTATTTATGGTCAAACAATGTAAGAATGAGCTTAATCCAATGGGTGTAACTAAGTCTTCGTGAAATAGAGAAAAATAGTTTCATATTCCTTCTAAGGATAAATTTCAGTTCATTTGGGATGTCACAAGTTGAGTGTCCTTAACAATTGTTATCTTAGGTGCTTTTGGTATATTACCATTTCATTTGTTCTCATGATGAGGAAGTTGTAGAAAATCTTATTATGTATGAATTGAATCTAAGAATGACTCTTTAGGAAAGATTGCTCCTTAATCCTTATTTTGTACAGGAAGGTAATATTGTAAAGAGACAATTAAAAATGTTACTATTATCTTACTAATTTATGGTTTGCACACTACGATGATGGCATGTTGTGAATTACGTTAAAGATAATTCTCAAGGATTGTTTTACAATGTGCATGAAATTTTCTTATCAAGGTTGCTGCTAACAGATTCGACTCCTCTGTAGTAATAGTATAAACAGTGTAAAAATAAAAAATAAAACAAAATTTCTCCACACATTGGCACCTAGGTATAAGAGGGGCACTACATATGGTATGAGAGCAAAGGTCAAAACACTCAGGCCTATTGGGCTCAAAAATGATTCTACCTATTTCGGTTTTGTAAATTGATGATCAAGTTGGCTTGAGATAACATGAATCTTCAACACAAGTACTCTAAAATGTAGCAACTTCAAGTAATTATGTATTGGTTGACCTTGTAGTTATGCAGGAATAGGCTGTCCACTTGAAGATGAGGCCCAACAAGGTAAGTACATAGGTATGTTGATATTTAGTTTATTTTGAAGATATTTTTTTCCTTCTATCCACGATTAAGACAAACGTAACCTCTCTTTTTGAGTTGCACAAATTTTTTTGGCAAAGATATGGAAGTCTGCATAAATGCACACAAGGAAAATAAATTTATTTCATAAGCAACCTTTAGGGCTTACATTAATAGTTGGAATGGCTGCTAATGAACTGATACGAATTGGTAAGGAACCGCTGGATATGAATTTATGTTCTGTATCTTCTGTTTGCTAATTAGCAAGAAATAAAAAGGTGACTTATAAGGAAATGTTTCCAATCCTTTTAGAAGTCCCGTCATGTCATGTAAAGTAAGCAAAAATTTGACTTTACACCATTTTTAGGGGACAAGATAGCTATCAATGAATTTTGACGAATAAATCATTTAAAGGAGTAAATATATTTTCCCAAAATCCTAGCAAGTGTAGCTAAATTCATTATGTGCAAATCTAACTGAGAACATAAGTGTGACTATATTAAAAATGTACATTGTTAGGATTATGCAGGTATACAAAATATGCCAAATGAATGTTAGTAGTAAGGCACAACTGCTAACACCTTTATGAACAAATTGCTGTTAACTATGAACGATTGTTCTGGTTGGGACAATGGATTCATGGGAATTTCTCAAGTTTTGGGTCCATAAAAAAAACAGGAACAGACCCTTGATGCTTCCCCTACAGGTGCGCACAACAATAGAATTTGAGCTTGTGGCCTAAATGAACATAAACATGAGGTAAAAACTTATCCTAGAATTTCTATTGCTTTGCTTTAGAAATAATGGTGAATGAGGATATAAGATGCTATGTTGCGATCTGTTATAAAGTAGAATATGGTCTTCTTAAAGAATCTCCAATTATATTCCATTAACTATTGAATGAGTGCTAAGTGAATGCAGAAACCAGATGGAAAAATTGTGGTTAGATGCAATGTAATATAGGGCATGCAAGAGAAGCCTAGGAAATCAGGTTGTGCAAACATAGAGACTATCGATCTCTCATACATAATCGCAAGGTATGAAACAAATCTTTGAAGGACATGAAATTATATTTGCTTATGAAATTGGGCTACAGTGCAACCTTATGACATAAAAATAAAAATAAAAATAAAAAGAAATCATGATAAACAAAATAAAAGAAGATTCTAAATATAAACACATTGCACACACAAAAATAGCAAATCAAAAAGAAAAAATCTAGGAATGGAATTTAAGAATAGTTAAGTAAAGAAATCCTAAATTAGAGGATTGGATATGGGGTGCTTTTACCCTAATGTTGGACGGATGAAGGCAGAGGCGGATGGTGGCTGTAGAGAGTTTGGTTCATCAGGTGTGAATAGGGTTGGGAGGCCCTTAGTGATTCTACACACTCTGATCGTGCTTGGGTACTTCTTCCTGCAACCCCATTCAGCTTGGGGGTCCTTGGGGAAGGAAAGTACCGGTATAGTGAGCACATATTTTCCATGTGGCAGGTTGAAAAGCGAGAGAGGCTTTTACCTGCAAGAGGCATGCTGCCGTGAGGGTAGGCCGCGGACTCAGTCACTCACAAGGATTAATTGAGGGGGGCGCAATGAGGTGTTGACCTCATTCATCAGTAACCATGAGTCTCTCTACAGCACGGATTGGACTGAGTTAACATGGTCTCAGCCATCACACTAACTCCCCACCACGGAAAGCGAGATATTTGAAGGGCATGAAGACGATCATGGCACCCTCGATATCACCTGGAGAAACAAAAGAAATTATTAAACTATAAGGTTGTAAGTAAGTAATAACTAAACAATAAACTTATGACTTGAAAATAAAGTAATGGAAAGTGCAATACAGGTCAAATGGTATCTATATGTTTCCTTATTGGCAATATAACTGACATGTTATGAAAATTGTATGGTGTTAGATTCCTGAGTTTTACATTGTTAACAATGTCGATATAGTAGACATGCATATATATGCTTAAAATTTAGGTTTGGTGACCAACTCCCACTTGTCAAGAGGGACTAAAGAATATAAAAGCAAGCATTAAGAACCTGAAGAAGAAAAGAAGACAAGGTTGGGAAAATTGGTAACACCGAGGACGGTGTTAATTTAAGGGGGAGAGGATGTAATGTCCCTCACCACCTCGACCTATAGCTCACAGTGTAAGTAAGCATCACTATAAGTATCCACTATAAACCTCTATCAAGTTATGGTTATAAATGATAAGGTTAACGACTGAAATCTTCGAACGATTGAAACGACATTTGGAGATGAACCCACTAGGGGGAAAGGGCTTTCCGGAAAAGGGGAACTGAGAAACTCCATGAATAGATTTGCTGTGTGCTTGTAAATACTAAGAGAATAAGGGGTAATGTTTAATCACTAGCATGACAGTCTTTGGTATATATAAAGTGGAGTCGATTAAGAAAAACAGTGCTTTAATTATTAAAACAAGGGAACCTTGCAATGGTTGAAGTATGGAGAGCTACTCTTATATTAATTTACATAACACCTTATGTATAGTTGAAAAACTCGTTTATACCACATCATGTATGCTGAAATAATTAAAGGCTCATATGTGCTGAAATAATTCAAGGCTTATATGACGAGTACTCTTTAACAGATTTATATATTTATATATATTAAATGATAGCACAATGGGGTACAATTGCAAGAAAAACATATTGATACAGAACCATTATTAAAGGAACAACCTTGAGAAAATCATAATCTTTTCCCTTCATATGTTCAGGAATAAGATAATCCCCATTTGATATATCCGATGAGATTATTCAGATGAACCTGCAAAATCGTGTGTGATTAGGAGCTTTTAAGGTTTACTCCCAACCCAACCAAATGCACATGGAATGATTCTATGTTGTTGTCCACAAAAAAAAAATTAACAAGGAGAACATGGAGAATATGAAGTGGAGATTAGTCCCATTAATTGATTTAAAAGGAAGTTAAATGACAATATGGTGATAAATCATATATTAATCATTCTTTGAAAGGAGCTTCATATTATGATATATGTACATATAGAAGGGGACATTATTTTAATACGTGAATAATGTGGTAAGGTGTAGTTTTTTTTTTAATGAGAACTTTATATTTTAAAAAATAGGGAATCTTCCACTTTTTCCCAAGTGCTCTCCACATTTAAAAAAAAAAGGTTATTATAGCTAAATAGAAAGGGCAGTATAGTTAAAGAAAAAGCCAAGATAAATAATTAGAAAGGTTAAAAACTCAAAGTGAAGTAAAGGTTAAATACTAAAAGTGATGTAAAGAAAAAGCTAAGAGGAATGAGTTAGTTTCCGAGTTATGAATTTTATCCCACATGCAAGGGGAAGGAAGAAAACGATAACTCTGCAACCCTTTAAGGAGGGGGTGCATATTGATTGACATCTACTCTACCCTAAGATCTTCGCATGTGTTCTCTAAATTCTTACCTACTCTAAGTCTTGCGCTTCCTGGTATTGTAACTGAAAACATGATCCTCAAAATGAGTGATGGCAGAGAGAAAACCAGAGGCCCTTTCGACATCAACCTGAGCATTCCGAGATGGATTTTCCAGAAGTGTAGAGAACCTCTTTCCATCGTCGGGGCAGCAATGGTTGGAGCAGGCCTATCAACATCAAGGATGCAGGTTTTACCTATGCATGGACTTGCGAGGAGCCACGGGAAAAGGCTAGGAGCCAATCCAAAAGCATAGATTTGCAGAGCTGCATGTGGAAAAATCGCAGTCAGAATGCTGGTAGTATGTTTTTTTTTGTTATTTTAGGGCTACATGTGAAAAATCCCAGCTGGAACGCTGGTGATATATTTTTATGATTTTTAGGAGCTGCATGTAAAACTGAGTTGGAATACCCATCGTGATGTGTTAGTTTACACATAGTGTTACCTTCTTGTTTGTGAACATCGCTGCTTGTGAAGATCGTAGATATAGAGTTTCCTCTGCTTATGGTGTCATTTTTCTGCATATTAATTGGTATGAACTGAAGGTGATGCCACTGTCAAGTGGGTTATCGCTATGCCGTAGCAGGTTATCTCCTTTGTACGCTGCCCATTGTATGACAGCTGATCGCCGAGAATCCCTGCACTCATTTGCAGAAAAACCCCATCGCAACCTTTCATATGGATGGAAAACGACTCCGCCCTTTAATCCAAATTTTTTTGTCTAAATTGACTGCAAATCAGTTTTGCTTGTGTGATAAGATTTAGTGATTTACAGATTAATCACTTCTGGTCTTATTTGTTTATTCCTTTCAATAGTAAGCTGAATCAATACCTTCCAAATCGTTTATATATGCGACCTTTCATGAAATCCGTTCGCTGTCCTGGTAGGTTGTAGTATTATTCATTATTATGTCATTGCGAAAATAAAACAATATTAGGTATCCGATATAGACCGTAATACCTAAACTAGTATACATGGGAAAATAAGCCTTTATGGTGTGTATAAAATTCATAGCTTTGGAAAGTTAATATAATTAAAGGTGATATTAGTGGGAAGTTTGTATTATGCCTACATATATTACAAAGTTTTGTTTGTCTACGTAAAAAGAATTTTTGAAAGGTTTTTTTTTTATAAAATTATTTGTATAAAAGTTTAGTGCATATTAAGGGAACTTTAAAATGAGTATTTTGAGTAAACTAAAGTTTCTATGAGAGTTGTTAAGTATTTTTAAAGGAAAGCATTTTTATATATATTTCCTTGCCTAAGCGCCCTATCTTGGATACAATATAAAAAAAAACATTTCATCTCATGAGGAGGCTTCGGTTTACTCTTACCCATGCTCATCAACATTTGATTAAATTTCAAATATCTTTGGCAGTGTAGCGTAGAAAAATATCTTCGCCAATTATATGTTGTAATATGTTGTAAAGAGATAAAAGCTAAGTTACTTTTTAACTTTATGCCTTTGTATATGTCACAAATTGAAATTTAACCTCTATCGCAAGTTTAATAACGGTTTCCTTTTTTTTTACAATTACACCCCTTTCTTTTATATATGTGAAATTATATATATGTCTTTTGGATCTGATCTTCACCTATATTCCCATTTATAAGTGAACTGAACATTTAAACGTCATAATGAATAGACCGAGAATTGGGCGTTGCCGGTTGTAAGCCGAAATTGAAACGCTAACCCGGATATATATATGTATGTATTATAACTCTGCACTCTCTGTTTTGTATTCTCTGAATGGCGAAACCATCTGTACAATGGTATTTATAAATGGTACTTCTTTAATTGAATGATTCTAGAAATTATTAAGGTTTAGTTCTGGAATATACTGAGAGATAAGGAAGTTGTATTTTATAGCACCTAATGGGTAGCATGATAAACATGTTGAAAATGATGTGGTCGAATCATGAAACTTGTTTTAGAACACTTGGGGATGTTCCCTTGAACTTAGTGGGTTCGTCGCCCAAGCTCGGGGGTGACTCTAGGTGGAAGAACGCACGCCAGATAGAGTCAGTTGGTTGGGTCGAAAATCGAAACGAAGCTTTCAGTCGTCTAGTCTTTTAACGTAGAAAATGAAGTTTTAATTTGGTTTTATTTTCTAATTATTAGTGTTAGTCGTTAAAGTGGCTAGCTGCATTTATAAAATAAGTTTATATTCTGTCTTTGAATAGTTGAATACTTAATGCTAAGTTGTGAAGTGCAAGAGGATGCGGACGATGAAAGTATGGTAGGGCACTATACAGTATATATGCATTCGATTATTTTATCCTATTCTGTAACTGTCTAATCCCTGTTGTATCTTGACAGCCGCCTATATATGCATTTGATTATTTTATCCTATTCTGTAACTGTTTAATCCCTGTTGTATCTTGACAGCCGCCTCGAAGATTTTTGTCCCTTCGCCTGTTGCTTGCACTTGGATCGCTCGGTAAACACTATAAGTTTGGTGTTATGGTTTTTATTCATGCATAATTTAAAGCTTGTTGGTATATCATTATGTGAGTAAGACATCATACCTGTCATTCCTATGTTAACTGCGGCCATTGTGGGTGTATAGGAGTAATGGTTGAGTCATCCTGCAATAAATGGACTCAAGATGACTATAAATGGGCATAACTTTTATGCACTTGTTTATGTTCTTGTATAGTCTGAGTATAAAGTAAGTGGCATGTGGATGTAATGATAATATCCTCCCGTTCTTTCTTGTGGTTTGTAGTATGAAATGCCCTTATGACTTAAGTTGGTTTAGGAAATTTGCAAAGGTAGCATAAGAATCACATGAAAAAAAAAAAGAATATGCATGTTATCATTTGGTATTCCTTGAGGATGTATTTATGGTCAAACAATGTAAGAATGAGCTTAATCCAATGGGTGTAACTAAGTCTTTGTGAAGTAGAGAAAAACAGTTTCATATTCCTTCTAAGGATAAATTTCAGTTCATTCGGGATGTCACAAGTTGAGTGTCCTTAACAATTGTTATCTTAGGTGCTTTTGGTATATTACCTTTTCATTTGTTCTCACGATGAGGAAGTTGTAGAAAATCTTATTATGTATGAATTGAATCTAAGAATGACTCTTTAGGAAATATTGCTCCTTAATCCTTATTTTTTACAGGAAGGTAATATTGTAAAGAGACAATTAAAAATGTTACTATTATCTTACTAATTTATGGTTTGCACACTACGATGATGGCATGTTGTTAATTACGTTAAAGATAATTCTCAAGGATTGTTTTACAATGTGCATGAAATTTTCTTATCAAGGTTGTTGCTAACAGATTTGACTCCTCTGTAGTAATAGTATAAACAGTGTAAAAATAAAAATAAAAATAAAATTTCTGCACACATTGGCACCTAGGTATAAGAGGGGCACTAGACTTTTTATTCTTTATTTTTATTTAAAGAGTGGCTGGCAGTGTTAAAGATTTGGTGAAATACCATTGAAATAATGTTGTTGGATGTATGTGTTTTTCTCCCGGATGTGTTTTGTATCCCTTTTATTCTTCATTTTTATATAAAGACTGGCTAGCAGAGTTAAAGATTTGATGAAATGCCACTGAAATAATGTTGTTTTATGTCTATGTTTTTTTGCCTTATGTATTTTGGATCTTATTTTTATTATCTCTTCTATTTAAATAAGGGCTGCGAATGTTAATCATCTGGTAAAATTCCATGGGAATAACTTTGCCGAATGTGTTTTGGATTGTTTGTATTCTTCCTTTTTATTTAAAAAGTGATTGCCAGTGTTAAAGATTTAGTGAAATGCTGCTGAAATAATATTGTTGGATGTGCGTGCTTTATTGCCGGATATATTTGGATCTTTATTTTTATCATCTCTTTTATTTAAATAATGGCTGCAAATGTTAATTATTTGGTGAAACGATGCTATTTTTATTATTCTTTTTATTTAAAGAATGAATGCAAGTATGAATCATTTGGGAAAATTATGTTGAGAATAAGTTTCTTGATGGCTATGTTTTGGATCATATTTTATTGTTATTTTGATTTAAAAATGGATGCACGTGTTAATCATTTTGGGAAATGTTGCTAATGTGTCTTCATGTCAATATGTTTTGGGTGAGTTCTATTAACAATGGGGAATATGTTTTGAGTTGGAATCCTTTAGGGTATGATGATGGATTAAGTTGTTTTTATATTAACTTTTTCTCATAATCTGAGTTCTTAATGGAATAGTCTTTTAAAGTTAATCAAATAATTGTGGTTATTTGCTAAGTGCATAAAAACGTTTATATTGTGAAAGTTTGTAGGGAATGTATTTTGTGACATTCACTACCCTTGTAATTTAAGGGAAACCTGTTTTATTAACTTGGTTCTCATTTTTCATGATAGTTGGGACTTATGTATTAATATATACAAGTTATTGTTAAATTAACAAACTTTAGAATAGAGGCTATGCCTTGTTTTGAATTGTGAAGAATTCCCTACTTGTGTGGATAATGTGGGAATAGCTCAGAAAGGCTCCCTGAGGAGGAGACCATGAATATAACAGAAAATGTACAGAAACATTTATATTGTATAATTCCTTAATTAAATAAATGTCACACAATGTGACCATTTGGTGGACGTAGCCAAAGGATTGGGTGAACCACATACTCCGGTGTCTCTTTCATGTTTGCGCCTCATGTTGTTTATGTTCGCTTGAATATTCGTGTCTCTGTGTGTTGTGTCTAAATGTTTTAATTTATCCATGTTATTTCTGTACATATAATCATGTTCTGCAAATGGACGGTAGTACTGTAAAAGATAATAAAAAATGTTATCTTAATGTTTTATTATACGCATGGTAAGTCATTTTCAGGGAACTATGACGATGAAACACTTGTGGTTATGAATAATATCTTAGGGGATTTACATTAAAGAAAATTCTCGAATGATTGTTTTACAATGCACATGGTTTTGACATTATCAAATTTGATTGGACATATTTTATATGAAATGCCATGTAAATTTTTTTGCTAATAGGATTGACTCATTTTGTAGTAACAACGAAACAAAATAGTTATACTTTTTCACACATAACGACATTGAGGTATAAGGGGTATGTTACAAAAAATATATCTTCTAAAACTACTTAGTTAGTATCATTTCTTACATTATTAACTAAATTTACCATGTTACACCCAATATCACTAATCCGTGAAAATTGAAGGAGATCAGACTGTATGTCTAATTCTTGACTGACTTCCTTGAATTGATAATTCCCTGGTTCAAAGTCTGAAAAGTAATTTCCCAAAACTAAAGATGACAAATTCCCTGGTTCGTTCACTCCTTCCAACTCAATCACATTGTGTTTCATATGCGGTTTCCTTAGTATCTTTATGTGATTTTCGTTGTTTTGGTATGGCAGCCACATGTGAGACCAATCAATTGTAAAATAACCGTTAAGTTTCTTTTGGTGGGTCCCTACTCAATATTAATCCATAATCCTTTAGTATATCTACCACCATGATGTCTATAAATTGACACACTCTAGGATCTGCAGAGAGTCTAATTAACACATCTTTCATTAGAGGAAATTCCAAATCAAAATGGGCCTCCTCAGGAAAATTAATAAAATAGTAGTTAAAATAATAAAATAATATTTATTAATTTTGGAGAAAAAATAGAAAAAACTACTTTTTTGTTCGTATTTTCGACATATCTCCTTATGTTTTTACTCAAATTTCAATCAGGAGAGCTCGTTGGATGCGGAATTAAATTCCACATCTAACAAGTACCCACTCAACATACATTTGATGTGCCCCTCTACCCCCAAAAAAATAAATACCTGAAAAAATGTGATGATGACACACCCCGCTACCCCAAAAACAAGAAATACCTAAAAAACGTGATGATGATGTCATCATCACATTTTTCAGGTATTTCTTGTTTTTGGGGTAGCAGGTCTGGTCAAAAGTATGTCGAGTGGATACTCGTTGGATGTGGAATTGAATTCCACATCCAACGAGCTCTCCTGATCAAAATTTGAGTAAAAACATAGGGAGACATGTCGAAAATATGAATAAAAAAAGTAGTTTTTTTTATGATACCTATCCCCAAATTTATATTATTTTTTTATAATAGGTGTTCCCTTTTTTAATTTTAAATAATTTTTATTGGATAATACATGATGACATGGAATTTGTATTATTTTTGGAAGGCCCATTTTAAATTGAAATTTCCTCTAATCCATCTCCGCAATAGCCTTAACAAAAGACCTATCCAACTGAATGATGTGAGAGGGGGATGGTGTTGGTTGGCCATTAATATTATTACAAGTAGAAAGAGGCTTAACATTGGGTAAGGCTCCATAATATACCAAACAATTATGAACACTATGATTAAAAATTTCAAATGTCAACAGGAAAAGAAAAGTTTGAGATTTCAATTTACTACCCTTGCTCACTTCATTAATCTCAGTATCTGATTTGATGGCTTATGAAGTACTACTTGGTTGTGATTCAAAATATTCCAGTAGTTTCTTTATTTGGCGAGGAATATTACATAATTCAAATAAGAGATATCTGCCTTAGTTTTCTTAATTTTTTTCATAATATCATACCCCATGTAATATTCCTTCATTGTTTCTTCAAAAAATGTAGGCTGAGAAGAAAACAGAGCATAGTGTAGATGCTCATCACTGACAGGAATATCCTCATAGATCTCCCTCAAACTTATGGTTTTCTTGTTTTTGGGTGGAATTTCTGTTGTTGTTTCTTTTGTGCTACTATCAGTGGTTTTTTTATCATTCTCGGCATTTGTTGCAACTTCTATGCTGCTCTCAAATGTCTCTTGCTCAAAGAGACTATCACTCACATAATTGAACAATTCTACATTGACACGTTTGATTTCAATGTCATCAACAAATGCAACAAGATCAACAATCTTTGTTGGGATTACATGATCACTGCATTCCTCATAAACAAAGTCTTCTTGACTATCTTCCACTTCACTATGGAAATCCTGGGGCTTTGCATAAATTGCAAACTCACTTTCTTCTACAATTATTTCATCATTAAATACTTCTTTATTATATTCCATGCTATTTTTGTAGTATTAAATAGCGAATAATCTATATTGTCTTGTATGAGACATAAGGAAACAACTTTACTTTTTTCTTTTTGGAACTCAGTCAAAGCCTTAAATGAATTTGGATATTTAGGATCTTCTTCAATTATGAAATGCTACAAATCTTGTAATTTTAACAACTTACTTAATTTTATTGCCCATACATCATAGTCATCTCCATGAGAGGTCTTCCATAATCCTTCTGGTGTTAAGATATTTCTTACCTCTTCAATATCTTCTTGTAGTGCTTCTGGTAGCTCCATCATCAAGAATCGGTCTTCTTCGATTTTCTTCGATATTCTACAATGTTCTTGTCTCGATCACAATCTCATTTAATATCATATCTATGGGTGTGTGTGCTTTCCACTATGTTAAAATTCTTAACCAAGAAAAATGGAATGGATCAGTCCATATGCTCTGATACCATGTTAAAGATTACAGAATACAAAAATAGAAGCAGAAAATGGAAGAACATAGAATGGGCATAAATAATTGCATGGGAAAATGAATTACCTTCTCAATATTAAGTACTTATAAGACTACATAATAGCAAAACCATAGGTAAATACCATGGGTAATCAAATACTATGGGTCACGAATTCTACATTCTTAGGATTTTGACCATAATGTTTTTGTTTGATTCCCAATATCAAAAATTTAATTTGGTTTGGAAAATAGATTCAAAGTTATACTTAGAAATGAAACAAGTTTAAAAAATAATTCCATTTCTTCTCTCAAAAATGAACATTTCTGACTGTGTTTCAGTCAAAAATTCAAGCCAAAATGCCATAGAAATCTAATAAATTAAATATGGCTCCCAAAATGTGACCAAAATAGGCGTGGATTTTTTTAATGATATAAATTTAAATAGCACATGCGTATACCCATACCCAGAAATTTCAAGCATTGAGTACCTAGATTGATTTACACAGTTTGTTGCAACAACTGCTACAACTCTTAAAAATGATATAATATTTTAAATAAAGCCTGTATTTTTTATGGATGTGTTATATAGAAATTAAAACTAAACACATACTATGTTGATCACACAAGTTTCAATCTTGAAGGTTTACATAATCATTTGGCTTGTTTTCCCGTCGAGTCTCCATTCACCAATGCTTCATTCCTCTTACCATCTTCTCTAATTACTGTAATTTTGTTCTCATGAAGGATTTTTTTGTAACAAATAGAGACAAATTAAATTTGAAAATGGAATACAAAAATTATTTAAGAACTTTGTTCAAATAGTAAATAATTCCAAATCATTACTCGAAAAAAAATCATACCCATTCCATATCTTTCTACTTTCTGATCTTCGAGATCACAACAAGGCACATGAAGAGAGCATACTTATTCAAAAAAAAACAAAAGCATGGTTTTATTCTTTTAATCTATCCTATTTCATTATACTTGGATATATAAAAATTGTTCAAGTGTATGCATATCTCGAATGGAGCCACTTTCGAAGAAGTGACTCAAGTATGCTCATACTCCCAATAGAAAAATTATTTTTATGAATGCTAGGATATGAGAGATCAAATTCCCTTAAAATGATAGTGCCAAGAATTATTGAAGTATGGAATGATGTTGTGGACTAATGGTAGATTGAATCAAACTTCAATATAGTCTTTGTTCCCTTGATTTCTCATGTTTGTTACACCATGAATTTCCTTAGTAAATTGATCTTCCTGAATGTATAAGAGATTCAAATATGGTGGAAATTATGCTCGAAGTCCTTCAGTTTTTTTTTCTAATCCTTATTCTTCATTAAATATTATGTGTGTCTTGTTGATCTTGTATGCTTGTTGATGAGGACTAGAAGAAACTCCATCTGCAAATATTAGACATATAATCTATTTAGGCGTTGTATGGAGTTGCTGCAACAACGCACAATCTTTTTGCAGCGGTGTAGGTGAGGTAGAAAAGGTGGGAAATGTAGGAAAATTTTGCAGTTCAACACTATAAGCGTATTGTACTACTTTGTTATGGTTAGGGTGGGGGGTGTATTGGACTAGAAATTATGTTGGATGCCAAGGACCTTGATGTTAAGATAGACATGGCCGATGTAGAGGATTGGTTTGTGCGGTTGATATTCAAAGACCGAGTTGTGTTGCAACATGAGGGAGAGTGGCCATGTGATAATAATATAGGCCATTCCAACCTTTAGGATAAGGTAGGTAAGAGTTAAATTGAGGCTGCAAAAAATTCTATAGTGGATGAGTATTCAAGGATTGAGTATTGGAGTAAGGAAATGGAGGGATAGAGTTTTGAACCATAGATGTAGGCCACGATTTCCATGTATATTGTAATAAATTTTCTGCAAATCCTAGATATATTTGATATGTTTCTTTCATCATGGTTAAGTAGGGGCAGCAATAAATCGAATGCTTCAAGTCACATATGCCACAAATTGTGAGACTATCCAAAGGACAATCCATTGTAGGATGTTTCTTCTCGCACCAAGGGAAAACTATTTCTTGAAACTTCTCATTGTTTTCCCTAACCTTCAAAACATCCAATTGTGAATTTAGTGAACTATTGATATAAACATTAATATTTGCAAATAAATTACCAATTTAATCCCCTAATGGTCCTGTTTTTGTAGCAGATTTCTAAAATCAAGAGGAAGGTTTCTTAGAATTCTTACCAGTCTTGAAGTTTCCTCTTGAATAGATTCTACTTACATAAAAAATATCATCATATTCTAGCTGAAATACATGACATGTTCCCATCATATTTAACATTTATAAATATTCATCTTGGATTCATTTAAGGAGGAGCTATTTTAAGGTCTTTTTCTGAGTTGTCTATGTTTTGATATTTAAAGGTTGTATTGAAACAGTTCAATGCATTTCTCTAGACTCTTTTCTTATCCTTGTGTAATTTTGAATATGTCTTCATTAACCCTATAATAATATTGGTATATTTTCAATAATACATGTTTCATGTATTCCTAGGTTTGTATGCAATTCCCACCGAGGCTCGTGAACCATTGGAGGGTTGTTCCTTTTAGAGTAAGGGGAAACAAATTCAAATTTTTATAATTAGAAAAATTACCATAGGTCCTACAAAGTAATTCAAAATTGAAATAAAAATGCATTGGGGTCTTCGTTTTCCAAACCATGAAAATTTGGTAGAGCACATGGGGGAAAGACTTGCATTCGTACCACTCCTCTTGGATTTCTGATGAGGAATTCAAAGGTAAAAACTTATGCATATTTATTACCTGCAATATCTTCATTAGATTCTTCATGTTCTATTGTAAGGATCCTCCTTCGAATGTTCCTGTCAAATAGTTAGTATAATGGGTGGTGCTTACAACACCGCTAAGGGGAATGATAAGATTACACACCAAAAATTGAAATTGAAATAAAACCAAATTCAAAGAAATAAAATCCACGCTCAAATTAAATTAAATCAACTGAAAAATATTCATGCAACCTACATGCCCTTACCCTTATGAGGTTGAGCCCATTTCAGTCTGTTGAAGGATGCATAGCTGTTCACTACATCTTATTTCCCAAACATCGAGGAAGTAGGAACACATATACCATGATCTAATTTATTAATGCATCTACAAAACAATGTCATATCTAATTTTGTAACATTAATAACTTCCCCAGCAAAGATGCAAAAATCTTGCGAAAATTAATTGTCTAATGAAATAAACAACTCGAATTACCAAAACATAAATTGTCAACCCGATGAAGTCTTTTATTTCAAAGCTATCGTGCAATATCTACGCAAGAACGATTTCTACCTTACACTGTTGATTTATTGGTATGAAATTAAAACTTTTCGTAAAATATATCACACCTTCTTGAAAATAAATCAAATCCCAAACCTATTCCAAAAACCATATTGTAAATCTAATTGCACTTTAAACATTGCAATAAAAACCAACTCTTATGAAGAAAAATCTAATTACATAAATATGAAATAAATTCTATGTTGGCCAACAATCTATCTGGAAAAAAAACTAACAAAAAAATTAGCAATGATCAATCTAACATCAATCAAAATCATGATTTTTAAATAAAAAAATACACACATTTACAAGCAAACTTACAAGCCACACAATTGTTAGCACATGCTAGGGGAAGAGGGCCCTTCCTCCAATAAACATGGATTGGTCTTCATGAATTAGATATACAACTCTAGATTATGAAATTGGGAGTATGCATTATCAAAACAAAATCACTACAAAAGAGCATGGATCAAATTCTACAGCATAAAATTGCTTGGTATCCTCTCCCCCTCTCATGAGATTGATTACATATTTATACATAAAAATCCTTCAAAAATATGAGGAACCAAATTCTTAACTTGGAATCTGTTTTAGCAAATCTGCTA
This sequence comes from Pseudotsuga menziesii, assembly GCA_001517045.1. Classification (NCBI taxonomy): domain Eukaryota; kingdom Viridiplantae; phylum Streptophyta; class Pinopsida; order Pinales; family Pinaceae; genus Pseudotsuga; species Pseudotsuga menziesii. The sequence goes on from LPNX010258508.1 coordinate 126,360, forward strand.
ATTTGAGACACGACCATAACAACGAATCTCGAAATTACACATTTAGATAACTAGTTGTATATCTCAAACTGTGGCTTTGTTTGGCGATTTGCATTTGAATTAGGTAATTGATGCCATTGTGCACAAAGCCCATGTACGATATTTTTGAGATTCCTCTCCATATGCCCAAAAAATAAAATGCAAATAAATCTATTTTTATCTGGCATGCATTTTTGTTTAAGGTTGTTTGATCATGTGCTCAAGGATGTTATGTTGGACTTGGGAATGAATTGAAATCACAAATTCACATAATAAATCCTAGGAGTGAAACCATGTTGTGAATATCCATGTGGACGTGTGATATCATGCCAACTTTGGAGGATTCAACTATGAGTGCTACTGCTGTTAATATTAAAAATCTCTCCACAACCATCATGAGTAAAATTATGCATAATATACTTCAATTCATCAAAATAAAGAAAAATAATCGTTATTAACCATTAAAGCATCAATGGGAGTAATATGGTATTTTACGGGTAGTTACAACAAATTGATGGAAATTGAAATGATAAATGGATAATAATAGGAAGAAGAGGGATGCAATATATGTCAATAGGTAATGAAAATATGGACAAATCCGTGACCCAACACCTTCCAACCCCATTACAGCTCTGAATTATACTTGAAATGTGAGAGGGAAAAGTGTCTTGTGATGGTTGATAAGGATCATAAGGGGGCATAGGTTCATGTGATTCTTTATCATAATGATGTAATGGTTGACCATGACCTATCTCTACATAATCAAAATTCATGTGAAAGGAATTTCAATTAGAATTGCACTATGCAAGGAGTTTTATTTTAAAGCACCAAATTGAAGTATTTTCACATGTGAAAGACACAAATGCAACTCAAGAATTTAATTTCTCCACCATCATAATATTTAAATTTGATTGTCATTGTAGGATTGCATGGCATTAATGTGATAACATTAGCATTATTATATTATCGTTGCGCTAACTCATATCCATAACATACCCACCTCATTATTCTTTAACTTGTATGCTCCTAGATTTGATTATTGAATAGATTATAATTCATTATTATGGTACTATAATTAAATAATAATATAAATTAACCCTACATTAATGGATACAATAAATTGGTACAATAATTGAAAATACATTAAAAAAAGAAAACTATTTGTAACTTTAATTGAAAATAAGTAAATATGTATTTAACCTGAAATTGTACATTTAGGTTGAGAATTGTTAGTAAAGTTTCAAAATCATGTATTTAACTTAATAATTGTTAAAAACTTAATAGTTGTACATGTAACTTTAAAATTTCTAGAAACTTGAAATTTGTTGTGGAAATTAACAAATTGAAAATTGCTAGTAACTTGAAAATTAGCTATTTAACTTCAAAATTGTTAAAAATTATTACACATTGTTATGTATATTCATAAGAATAAGATTTTTTTTAGTGCATGTTTAAGATATTATGATATACACATAGCACTTAGCACATACCAAATCTAATTAGATCATTGGTAGGCATAATTTGAGATTTGACAAAATCTAAAACCCTTCTGTTGTCATTTTATTTTCCAACTACTACACAACTATCACAATGTTCATTTCGAAGAAATTGAGAGTTGTAAAATGATACATTGGCAATTATTTCAAAGACTTTGGGATCACATGAGGTTATACAAACAATTATTTATAGTTTATTATTATGGTACAATAAGGAAAAAAATATAACTTAGGGCCTACATGCATGCATAGAAAAAATTGGTACAAGAATTGAAAATACATTTTAAAAAATTGTTTGTAAATTGAATTGAAAATAGCTAAATATGTATTCAACTTGAAATTGTAAATTTAGTTTGATAATTGTTAGTAATGTTTGAAAATCAAAGTGGAATTTTTTCTTGATAATTCTTAATATCTTGATAGTTAACTTTAAAATTGAGCACTAACTTGAAATTTGTTGTGAAAATTAACAAAATGAAAATTGCTAGCTACTTGAAAATTATATATTTAACTTTAAAATTGTTACAAATTTCTACATATTCTTATGTATATTTATAAGAACAAGATTTTATTTTTTTAGTGCATGTTTAACATATTATGATATACATATACTAAATAACCCATACCAAATTTATTTAGATGAATGGTAGAAACAATTTTAGATTTGACAAAATCTACAACCCTTTTTGTTGTCATTGAATTTTCAAACTATTGTACAACTATCACAATGTTTATTTTTCTTTGTCATTGTATTTTGCAACTAGTGTACAACTATCACAATGTTAATTTTATTTATGTCATAGACTTTTCCAACTACTACATAACTATCCAAATGTTCATTTAATTTGTTTTCAAATTGAATTTGTTTTGAAATAAAATGAGGGTTCTAAGATGAGACATTAATAGTTACTTCCTGTTAGGATTATTAATCCTCCCTTGTCCACATTTGGTCATATGTCTAAATCGGGAGTCATGTCTAAATCGGGAGTCCATCCAATCTATTTATAGCCATTAGCATCATTGGGTAAACTTGACCTAATTGGGGCACATGTTTCAGTTGCTAAAGTGTGGGGAACACTAATTGAGGCTCACTACAACTTATTGCACTTGATTGCATAAGTTTAGGAGCCTCCTAGATCAATCCCTACAATTTAGGAAGCCACTGGGAATGCTGAGACCAACCAAAGTCAGTTCACTTCAGTTAATGACTAGTCAAGCTAAGTTAGGAGTCAGTTACATCCAGTTCTAGTCCTCTATATTTAGTTAGCGCTATGTTTACTTGATTGCACACATGTGGGGCGCATTTATCACCTACCACAGTCAGTTAACCATTAGTCAACACTAAATGTAACACTTGGTTGTGTTTTAGAGCTCCGATGAACTCCGGTTATGGTTTAGACAAGGACAATTAACTACTGGGTCCTCCGATAGTGATTTAGACAAAGTCTTGGTTACCTACAGTCAAGTAGAGTCTAATCAATTCGAACTTCCTCATGTGGATTCGAATTGCTTGTGGCTATTAAATCCATTTTACTTCATTGTAATTATCATTCAGATTACTTTTTTGATTAATGAAAGCATTCACTATTAATTCTTGCACATGATCTAGGAACTAAGAATCAAAATCATCAAAGAATAATTAACAAATACTCATGAATTGGAAAATAACTGAAATACCAAATAGGTTTCCTCTCTGTATATTATATGAACAATAAAGGATTACAATTTCCATGCATAGCAATGGCTTAACTCCTTGAAGAATTCGAATAACTAAGGGACAATTCTAATTCAGTGAGTGAGTCTAGCTTAACTAACTCTTTGACATGCAATCTCACTCAGTTAACCACTTGACCAAAACCCTAATTGAATCACCAAAACCTAACTGAAGTTGGAGTGCAATAAATGACTGAATCTCAACTGAAGGAGATCAAACACATGTCATAGCAATCCAATCATCAAGTGCTAGTACTGCATGACTCCAATAAACCCTGATGAGGTTAACTGAAGTTGAACTGACCATGAGAAGTTGGTGAAGGTGCCTTGTTGACTCCAGTTCATTAAATAATAATAAATAATCATTAAATAATGATTAAATAATATATTTAATGCATGGAGGCACCTTAACCAACTGTAACTGATTGGTTGAACTGAAAGTAACCACCAGTTACCAATTAGGTGCATTAATGTCACACAGATCACCCCTGGAGTGCTCCAGTTAGCCTCCTTGACTGTAGGAGAAGGCTAAGTTAGCCTCCTTCACTGTAGGTAGACGTGGGAGTGACTGGGATGATGATAATTAATGCTCCTTGATGTCAATTAAACTTAGGATAGTGGTTTAACTAGGCCAATTTGACTGAAAGAGTGAGTATGATGGTAAATGTCTCCAACACCCCCCCTTAATCTATACTCAGGAAGAGTTAGAAAACATAGATGCATAAAATGCTAGGGCCCTGGAAACTAAGGCCATAGGTCACCCTGTACAATAAATAAACTGAAACAATGCTCAAAACAAACTAAGTGAGGAAAAGAGGGAAAATCGAGTGGGAAAAAACCCCCCTCAAGCTGAACACTGAAAATAGTCTGGATCACCCTGATGAACTCACCCCCAACAGTGAATGGAGGTAAGTGAACTTCTTTTCTGAAAATCTCTTGGTGAATCTGTCTAGAGGAATCTTCCACTTTGGAAGAATAACAATGCACTCAACTGGATCAGAAATATAAACAGCTGCACGGTGAAAACTGGACCCATGTAGAGCAACTGAAATCATCTGAAGAGAGAGCAAAGGTTATTGAGGATTTGAACCATGTGTGGAACACTCAAGAAACTGATATGTTGCAGCCTTAAATAGCAAACCATGACTAGTAAAATCAGCCCCAAATCTTAGGAGCAAGTGTCCAAGCGGATGCAGAATGTCTTCCTCTTTACTAGTTCTGTGAGGAGATGAGCTTGTGACCAAAGGTAGAGAATCCCTGGGAATCTGGAGAGCGAATGCTTGAGATGAATAATCTGATATATATTCTGAAATAGCTAATGAATCACAAAATAAAATATTAGCAACCTCACAAGAGGAAAATAACACCAAATCCCCATCAGCAAAATTGAAGAAGAACCGCGGTACTTGATTTTTCACACCGGAATTGGTGAGAGCAGCTACAAGCATGACTGAAAGATATTGAATTTTAGAACATGAACAAAATAATATCAGATCAGAATGTAAATCATATCTAAATAAGTTCACAACAGATCCAAAACTGTGAAATGAAATCAAATCCCCAGCAGCAGTTTCAAAAGAGACTTACGGTACTTGTTTCTTCACACCATTGATGAGAACAGCTACAAGCAGTACTGAAGGTTTATGAACCTAAAATTTTGAACCAAGCAATATCAGATCAGATCCAAATAAGATCATATCAGATCCAATAAGGTTCATCTCAGATCCAAAATTATGGTCAACCGAGACAGTGGATGCACAGTTTTCTTCTTCTTCAAATTTCTGAATTTTGGTGCATGCAATCCTGGAGGAATTTACTGGAACATCTAGATCATGGGGAGTGAATGGATCACTCTGGTAATCTGATATTTCTTCCAAAATATCCAAGGTATCACATATTTGCACACCAGCAGCAACATTAGAGGAAGAAAAATCAAATTTCTCCTTACTTTCGGTAGCAATTACTGGTAAATTTTACACAGAATTCAAAGGAAAATCACCGATGAATGTTTGCATGGAAGTGCAGCAGTGTTTTTCTTCAATATAAAATATTTAAATGTCTTCTTTTGTTTCAGCAATTTGAGAAGATGAGATATCAGAGATCTCATGAACTTCCGGAGCATCAGGAGAAGGAGTCACTTCATGGAGACTTTCTTCAATTCGAATCGAATGTGTAGAAGATTCTGCTTCATCTTCATCTTGAACAACTTCATCAGAGAGAGTAGAGGCTGAGAGTTTTGAGTGAAGAACTCTTGTGGTGCTGGCTGTAATATCCAAAGTACTATTATGATCCTCATTGTGCTTGCTAAAGGTTCTGTCCAATATTGGCCAGAAAATTTTTGGGTATTCAGCAGAACCAAGAATAAGGTAGTACAAGCTATCATCAAGGGCCAGACACATTGTTCCAAAATCTCTTTCACCGTCATTTAGCCAGTCATTCTCATTCTCATAAGTCTCTCTTCCAATTCCAATAGACACCTCATAGAGACCTCGTCTCTTCAGAGAGGCAATCATCTTCAACTTCCATTCCGAATATCTTGAGAATGGGGTGAGAAGAGGGATTGATGAGTCCGTTAAAAGTTGTACCCATTAAGACCTGTAAATCAAAACAAAAAGGCACCGTAAGGTTGGATTGAGCTATTGCTCACATTTCATGGAGAAATCTGTCAAAAATCTTGTTTTTGAGAGATTGATCTTCATCCTGCCATAGCTCTGATACCATATTAATTCTTGCACATGATCTAGGAACTAAGAATCAAAATCATCAAAGAATAATTAACAAATACTCATGAATTGGAAAATAACTGGAATACTAAATAGGTATCCTCTCTGTATATTATATGAACAATAAAGGATTACAATTTCCATGCATAGCAATGGCTTAAATCCATGAATAATTCGAATACCTAAGCGACAATTCGAATTCAATGAGTGAGTCTAGATTAACAAACTCTTTTCCATGCAATCTCACTCAGTTAACCACTTGACCAAAACCCTAATTGACTCACCAAACCCTAACTGAAGTTGGAGTGCAATAAATGACTGAATATCAACTGAAGGAGATCAGACACATGTCATAGCAATCCAATCATCAAGTGCTAGTACTGCATGACTCCAATAAACCCTGATGAGGTTAACTGAAGCTGAACTGACCATCAGAAGTTGGTGAAGGCGCCTTGTTGACTCCATTTCATTAAATAATAATAAATAATCATTAAATAATGATTAAATAATATATTTAATGCATGGAGGCGCCTTAACTGACTGTAACTGATTGGTTGAACTGAAAGTAATCACTAGTTAGCAATTAGGTGCACTAATGCCACACAGATCACCCCTGGAGTGCTCCAGTTAGCCTCCTTGACTGTAGGAGAAGGCTAAGTTAGCCTCCTTGACTGTAGGAGAAGGCTAAGTTAGCCTCCTTGACTGCAGGTAGGCGTGGGAGTGACTGGGATGATGATAATTAATGCTCCTTGATGTCAATTAAACTTAGGATAGTGGTTTAACTAGGACAATTTGACTGAAAGAGTGAGTATGATGGTAAATGTCTCCAACATTCACAGCTACAAGCCTTTTGCACTGTTTCATTCTTCAATTGCTGAGTAAATTGTGAGATCTTCTTTGTGAGTTGTGTGTTTGTCTACAGATATATATGCTCAAATGTACACTTCCATAAACAAATGTTGAGACATGGAGCTTAGATTAGGCTATACAAATCATTTTTTAACAAGTTCTAAAACAAGATATCTTCATTTTAACTTGAAAATTGTTAGTAAGTTTGAAAGTGTACATTTAATTTTAAAATTGTTATGCTAAAGTTTTAAAATTGCACATTTTACTTCAGAAATTTTTATAACTTGAAAATTGGAAAGTGTAATTTGACTTGAAAAGTGTTCCATTAACATTGAAAATTGTTAATCATTTGAAAATTATCCATTTAACTTGAAAATTGTTACAAATTTTGAAATATAAATAACAAATTGTTAAGAATTTCATGAAAAACAAAATATAGTAAGGGTGAGATGAAAAAAATAATTAGTAATACATAACTAATTATTAGAGAAGTTTAAATTATGAAATCTTGATTATGTAGCATGTAATTAAAAATTTACCATAGGTGTCTTCCATTAGATTTTGTTGCACCAAAGGTGCATCTTCCTCTTTTGTCAAACTAGATGTGTGCCGTCTCATCCTTTCTCTATTCTTTTTATTCTCTTCATCATCATTTTTTTCATGAGCATGCTTCCATTGTTTCTTTATTTTATTCCCCCTCAAGCTAATAGCTCCATCGAAGGACGAAAAAACATGCCCATACCCCTTTTTTTTGCAGAAAGAAAATTTTGTGTGCATTTCAAGGGCTTAAATGATGTCATTAAATGTACATTAATGGGAGTACTTAATACCATTCCATTCGTCAATGAATCCTTTATCCACGAACATACATTTTATGAATTTTTATCTTACTATTTCATTTTTTTCTTAAATTCTTCTAGAACTTACCCTAAAAACCCTATCGACAACTTCAAATGAACTCAAAGATAAATCAACAATCAATCAAAATACACATCCAAAACAATATATATATATATATATATATATATGTGAGAATTACATCAGTGTGTCCTCTTCAAAAAGGTATTTCTAGTTTTCCAATTTATGTAAACAATCAAAAGATTTTGTGCACACACCCACACGTGTGCAAAATCTGACTCCAATATTCACTAGTCGATTTCGAGAAATAATAGTAAATACAATTTTTCGAGAAAATGAAAGGAAAAATATGTATGAACTAGTGCATTTTGTCTATATTTAAGGACAAAATATAGAGAATACTTATAATGAAAATATAAAATATAGACAGAATAATTAAAATATAGAGAGAAAGGATGTGGGGGTTGAAGGAGTCTACGTCCAGCTGCCAGCAATGAAGACGAAGGTGGTTTTTTTAATCTTTTTTCTTTCCTTTTGTTACTACTTCCACATGGCATATGGAGAGGAAATATACCTCTTGGACTACATGGATGACTGATGGTAGGGTGAGTCCATATTACCTCAAACAATTTGAAAACACAAGACCACCCTCCTTCGCCTCCACCTTCAACGATTTCACTACCAGGTGGAGGGTCTGTCACAACAATGGATAACAGGGAGGATGATGAACCCCTGTTCTTCCCAATGGTCTCAAATATTTTTCTTTCACTACCAATAGTATTCACTTCAGAATCAGCTAGCGGAATCCCTCCCTTTTTTCCTTCACCAGCAACAATCGAGGGGTTTTTTACCTCAGGAATAGTTTTCTCACCAGGAGATACAGGTACTAGTGAAACTCTTTTTTCCTTAGATCATGATTCTTCCTTGCTCAAACAAAACTTCCTATAGCTTGGGGACCTATGGGAAAAAGGATGGTGTGACCCTCTCCATACACTTAGCTCCCATCCATCAATAGAATTGCTGCCCTCAGAAGGGGACATCAACATTGAAGGCTTCATCAATTCCATTCTGAAGACATCCAAGCTCCCTGAAACCCTATCAGGATCTAATTCAAACACCAGCCTTGGCCCTTCGACGGAAGTTTCTCTAGAAGAAGAGGGTGAAAAAGGAATCCCTAGGAAAAAAAATAGAAACAAATGTTAGTCCCCAAGCGGCGGAACCCTAACTATATTCTGGAATGTTAATGTTGTTATAAAATAGGTAGAAGATATGGTGGAATTGGTCCCTGTGGGGAATAATAGGGGAAGGAACCCTAATCACAAATAAATGAAGGTTAGGGTCCAAACAAACTGGATTGGTCACATTCTAACAATGTCAGAGGTAAATTCCTTATCTAACTGGATGGTTTAGCTTCACTTTGAGAAATAAACAAGAAGAGAAGCAAATTCTAAGCCAAAATTGGTTTTTTTCAACGATTCCCATCATGTTTAAATAATTGACACCATTGCTTGATGCTGATAGTGAGAGAATGGATAAAATTCTAGTTTCAGTATGCTTGTCGGGCCTTTTGCTGGAATTCTGGAACCCAGCCTCTCTAAAAGATCTGGGAAATGCAATTGGGACCTTCCTAGAAGCTGATTTATCATATTTAAAAACCCATTGGAAATGAGTGGAATGAATATCGGTATCTTTGAATATCAGAACAGAGCTCAGGGAACACTTAAACATAATACGAGGATCTATAACCCGTCAACAAATCTTGTATTATGAGTGTAATGTCCGCAAAAAATTTGAAAATATTTTTTTTTATTAGGCTGGTAAAAAATACCTATACAAAACATTATTGACTTGCAAAAATATATAGTACACTACATGTACCAATATTTACTCATAAGTTTTTCTTACATTCTATCATTTTACTTTCAGTCATTATTATTAATGTTTTTTCATTACAATGTCACACTATTGTTTACTGCTCAGTTCTTATGGTTATACCTTTGTCATGTATGTGTCGTTACTTGATTTAAATGCATTGTCCTTTCTGCATAGTCTTACTTGTTATTTAAAAAGTCCTAACTTAACATTGTTTGTGGAAACAAAGTGGGCGGAGTGGTAGGACTCATTCTCCCATGACAGTGTGATAGGTAAAGGTATTTACTTGTTTGCAAGCTTACTTAGGTCTTTGACTAAGGCACCTCTTTTAGTTCACTTGCAGATCATACTTGGTGATGGAGTTTTATATAAAAATCACTGAATATCTTGATCCTAAAAGACCTACTACTTGTGGCTACAGTTCCTTACCGACTGATATTTATAACATGGTAAGTGCTATCTTTGTTAATTTAGCGATCACAACTAAATTTCCTGTGTACTACTTATACTTCATTATGGTTTATATTTCGTCATTTACATCTTATTCTATTTTACATTCTATGTTTATTTTATTAAAGCTATTAACATATCCTATGTTTTCTTAAATGTAGGTTATGTTCTTGGAGTAAAAACGAGACCTTTAATATTTATAAATTTTAATTATTAACATGGAATATTTTGTATGCCATGTTTACTAAGCATTAAGGTTAGGGAAGCACATATTATTAAGGCTTCAAACCTATGGTTTATATGGTATCTATATGCTTTATTCCTTGTGGCTTAAACTTTGAACTAATGCATACTATACATGGACTTTGCACTAAACATAACCTTGATATATAATAAACCCTGTAATATGATAAATAGTGGTGAACATACCATATGGTTGAACCAAATACATTGGGGTTTAACGATTTGTATGGTAGTGGAGACTATCATTTGGCAATGATATCAAACTATGGAAAAGTGGATTTTTAGTTATGATCTTCGAAACCAGCTAGTGCAATTAATGCACTTGGTTTTCATGGTAGTCGAAACCCAGGCTTGGCTCATGATGGAAATGTGTTTTTGTTTTGTCATTTGGGGTTTTTTCTTGGCTCTGAGCAGGGAAAAAGGAGGTGACCTTTAGACCTCAAGGTATGCTTCATTCTGGATTATTATGTCTGCAATTCATTTGTTACATGGATCTCATTGTTGCCATACATTTTACTTCTAGTTTCACTTGGTGTTCGCAGGTGCCGAAGTACGATGAAGAGCATCATGTCTCAAACTCTGTCGATGGCTTGAGTGTGGAGCAAAGGTGCAAGGTAAGCCTTTCCAATAGGCCTAGGATTTTTGTCTCTTGGCTAGTCTACATTTGGTTTGTTGCTTCTCCGTGGGGTTTTGAATTCACCTTCGGGCTTGTGAGGAACAGACTTTGGTTTTATAAGTTTTGAGGGATTTAAGCCATGAAGTGAACCTTAAAACCCTTCAGCTCTATGTATAATTTGATGTAAATTCAAATCTTTTCCTTGGGGGTTTCCATCCTAGGAAACACCATTGCTTGCAATGGTGCTAAGCCCATGGAGTGACAATATAAGCTTCGTTTTTTGTCTTTAATGGCGACTGTGTAAATAAGACTCTTTTGAAACAATGGGAATTTAGATATATATGTTGTTTTATATACTTGCAAGGGTTATTACAATTGATGTGGTTGTTGATGAATTTATATGACGCTATTTGTTTATTACGTTGGGTGTGTAAGTGGCATTTTTCCTTAGTTGGTGGTATGTATAGAATGATATTAGTTAGATATTTACTGTAATAAAATTGACAGTGTGGGTAAAGGCCATGCCGTTGGTGGCATGATCCTTTCCCTTAGTGGCTTTGATAGCTCCAAATGGAATTCATTACTGTTTATATTCCGTTGATTACCATGTGGGGTGAAATAGGACAGAGCCATGGGTACAAACCCATAATGGATTTCGTCATGTAGAAGAAAACATTGGCAGTGCTCATTTGTAGTTTATATCCATACTGTGCATTTTATTTTAATATCCTGTGGGTTGATTTAATTTGGCCAAGGCCATGAATCTCTACGAAGAGGAAGAGCTCAAGTCTTACGACTTAGCTGTGGATTAATGGTATGGTATTGTAATATTATTGAGTTTATTAATGAAGCCCACATATGTTGTATGTATAGCATGGCCTTGGTAAACAATACCTAGAGGGTTTGAATCCTGTTCTTGGGTAATGTATGAGTTGTATTTATAATTTAGAGGTGATGGTTTGGCCTGTATGCCCACAGGATTTGATTCATGTTTCCATTGTAATTATTTTGGTTTGTAATATGATTTTTATATGTTTAATACATGAATCAATTTCTGTTTATGATATAGTGTTTAATTCGTTATATGGAATGTCTTTTGAGTTATGTATTTGGTTAACGTTAAGCATATATGATATGGTTGTTTGATTTAGGCCTACAACTTGGGTTTGAATACCCATAGGGGTCGAATTCATGACCTCTGTTTATAATTACAAATTTCTTTATGATTTTTTTTTAAATTTTTTACTTGGGGTAATTATAAGCAATAGTTATGAGGTTCCTTTAAAATATTCAAGCATGTGATTATGATATGGTTTAGTTAGGGCTGTGGATTTTATATATGTGAACAGATATTTGATCTTGGACCAAATGGATAGTCATGATGCTTAATCCATTCGTTTATTTATGATGATGTATTTTTAAATGGAATGTTCTACTATTTAGTAGGTATTTAATGTACATAACTTGACATGCCTTTTAATGGTTTATTTATCTTAGATCTTAATATAGAATTCTTATGGATAGTATTTTGATTTGTTTATGTTTGATTTCTATATATGATTCTATATATATATATATATAGTAGTTTAGTTTGTAGATAGTACCTTAGGTTATATAGATTGTAAGTTATACCTGTAACAACCCTCGATACCTCGACTTAAAAATCACAATGTAAGTAAACATCACTGTAAGTACCGACTCTAAAACTCTATCAAGTTGTGGATATAATTGATAGCATTAACAACTGAAAGATTTGAACGACTAAAAATGACAATTGGCGATGAATCCACTAGGGGGAACGGGCATTCATGGATAGAACCTAGCGACTCGATCAATGTTCACTATGGGTCATCAGATTTTCTTGTGAGTGCTAAGGAAATCGTGAGTGGTGATTACTGAATAACACGACAACCTAATGTGCATAAATTGGAATCAATTGAGAAAAAATGCTTTACTTACTAAGGGAACAAAGGGACATGCAAATTGTCGCAATATGGTGGGTTAGCTCCTTTAATTAATTTTTCACAATATCGATTCCACTATGCAAAGGAGGTGGATATTTGTACTCTAAATGAACCTAAGGATAAGGGAAGTAGGCACTTACATGTAATTATAGAGGAAGAAAGAAAAGTTAATATAATCAAATTGAAAATGTTACTGATCAAAAGGTATAAGACCTTTTATATTAACCCTTAGATATAGAGGAAAGGTTAATATAATAGAATATTAGAATAAATTAAGAAAAATAAATGCTCTATAGTAAATTCAAAAGTGATATCTAACACTTGTGACATTAACCTTGATATGATCATAATGCCTTATGTATAGTTAAAAATCTCTTTTACACCACATTATATACGCTGAAATAATTCAAGGCTAATGTTTCATATGACATTTACTCATTAACTATATATATTAAAAAAATGTTAATTGGGATACATTTATAAGAGAAGCATTTTTTATGCACAACCATTATTAAAGACATTATTTGGAATTAATTTTAAAATGAGATAATAATGTGATAATGCGTAGGAGAGCTGGAATGTCCTACTTTTTCCCAAGCGCTATCAAGAATTAAAAGGGGTAATATAATTAAAATGGAAAATGGTAGTACAGTTAAAAGGAAAAAACAAGGTATACTAAGATGTATTATTAGAAAGGTTAAAAATACTAAAAGAGACGTGATTATAGTTGCCGATTTATGAATTTGTTATGAAATACTAAAAAGAATAAGAGGCAATATCATTTTATCCCACATGCGCTAGGGAGAGGAAAAAACTGGAACGCTATGAATTATTAAAGGAGTGAAAATGCAAGAGAAAAGGGAGCCTCTTGGAAGTTGGCGAAAGGATCATGGGAGAGGGCATTCCAGATTAGGGAATTCGTGCTTTGCTTCATAAATCTGAAGGGAGTCCTCAGCAATCATCCTGGTATCTACGTTTGAACTTCGCTTCTATAGTGTTGTATCTACTATTTGTTATATGATGTCATGATTCCATGCTTTGGATTGGTGCTGATTGAACTTATTCTTGTGTTTGTCATGATTCCATGTTTTGGATTGGTGCTTGCTTGATTTCAGTCTTGTGTTGTCACGTTTCCATGTTTTGGATCGGTACTTGCTTGATTTCAGTCTTGTGTTGTCACGATTTCATGGTTTGGATCGGCGCTACTTGTGTTTGTCATGATTTCATGGTTTGGATCGGTGCTTGCTTGATCTCAGTCTTGTGTTGTCATGATTTCATGGTTGGATTGGTTCTTTCCTGAACTCAGTCTCGTATATGTCATTCTTATGAAATCTCTGCAAGGAAAATCAATCTAGAAGTTTTGAGAATTTCTCTTTATTTAACTCTGTTTTTGAGCAATAATTTCAGCGAAGAATAGATCTGCAAGTTTTAATATTTTATCCTTATTTAACTCTATTTCGAGCAAAGATTTCAGCAAGGAAATCAATATGTTTGAGTTTGATATTGTTCTTTATAAAAATCTGTGTCTTTCATACCCATTTTTTAGGTACCCTGATTTTCAGATAGGAAGTCAATCTGGGTTTATTTTTAATGGAAGGCTGATCTTTATCTAAAATCTCTGCCTTCTATGATCTTATCTAAAAACTCTTCCTTTTATGACCATTGGAACCCTATAAGCAAAGAGATGGATGGATTCCACTAAATAGTAATTCTTCTATGACTCTTCTGAATAATTACTACCATTTGTAATTTGGAATACAATAAACTATAATAGAGATGTAAATCTACACCTGCTGGATTACATGAGCAGTTATAACAGGTTTTCCTTAGTGTTGCTTGAGTGACCCACGGGGACATCTTTCAAGTAATGTTTGGGTGACTAAATTTATAAATAAAAATATTATTGGGTAAACACTATGTTCTCATGTGCTGTATTATGTGCTATTTGGGCAGTATGTTTATAACATAACATACACTATCTTCTCATGTGCTGTATTAAGTTCTATTTCGGGCAGTTTATTTATAACAGAATGATCGAGCAGTGGATCTTGCTTATGGAACTTGGGATGGGTTCTAACTATATTCCTTACCTTAGTGGGTTCGTCGCCCAAGCTTGAGGGTGACTCTAGGCGGAATAATGCATGCCAGATAGAGTCAGTTGGTTGGGTGGAAAGTCGAAGTTGATCTTTCAGTCAGATCAATATTTTAACTTAGAAAATGAAGATTTAAGTGCTAGTTGCTAAAGTTACTAGCTACATTAATAGAATGAGTAAACTTCATGACATGTTTTGTGGCATTTATATTTCCTTTTTAAATAGGTGAATATTTTTAAACTAAATTGTGAGTGTAGGGAAGGTGTCGCAACAAGGATGCATATGATGAAAGTATGGTAGGGCACCATATAGTATACATGTGTTCGATTATGCAATAGATTATTTTATTTTATTCATCGAACTGTAACTCTCTAAACCAGTTGTTTTCTTAACAGCCGCCTCGGGGATTCTTGTCCCTTCCCCTATTGATTGTGCTCGAAAGAGGAAATGAATACCATAAGATTGATGTTATGAATTTTAGATACATGCATAATTAAAATACTTGTTGACGTAGTATTGTATCATTCCAAGGATTGTTATGTGAACAAAACACTGTACTATCATGCCTATGTTAACTCTGTCTATCAAAAATAACTTATGAATTGAGAAAGATCTCCTAAATTGTGGGTGTATAGAACTATTGAAGAGCTTGCAGGACAAATAATTGAATCATCTTGCAAGAAAGGAACTCAAGGTAAACATAAAGGTAATTATAAATGAACACAACCTTTTATGCACTTTTATATAGTCTGATTGTAAAGTAAGCGGCATGTAGATGTAGTAACCACCTGGTATTCCTTGTGGTAGTATGAAATGGTACATTCATTGTTTATATTATGAAATTTCCTTACGACTTAAGTTGGTTTAGGGGGATTGCAATGTAGCATGAGGATCACATGAGAAAAGATAAAGAGACAAGAAGGTGTATGTTATATTAATTTCCCTTCGAATTTGATTATGGTTAGAAAACTGAATTGACTTAATTGGGTATAACTAAATCTCCTTGATAAAAGTAAAGAGTTACTTGCATTCCTTCTAGGATCCTATCCCAGTTTCATTTGGGGATGTTACATTTTGAGTGTCTTGATGGGGTCATCTTATTGGTATATTATTTTTATGTTCTCATGGTGAGAAAGTATTTCTCTTTGGATAAATTGAATCTAAGAAGAATTGTTTAAGGAATATTGTTTGTTAGTCCTTCTAAGGCAGTAGATAATCTAATAAGGGTTAAAAGCTAAAGTTATCACTTAAAAGTTCCTTTTCCTAATCTGTCAAAATATGGATCCTAGGAGTGAAAGGAATGGCTGATTATGTTTGGAATGGCTGATTTTACATCAGTATGCTTTACTTTAATCACTCAATTGCCATAAGAGTAGTGGTATCATATATTTTAATAAATAGAATTGGGAGGAAAAATATCCTACCACTTTTTGGTTCATTACAATACCTAAATGTATTTAGAACCTACTTCTAATATTTATCTATTTAAATATATAACATCTCTCTACTAACAAATGGAATATGTCAGTCGAGTATATAAAGACTAAGTGAAGAATAATAGCAGGTCTGAAATAACCTAGTTTGTACATAACCTAGTTTATCAATAATACTACTGTGGAAATTAAACTAGGCTGTAGAACACTTGATGAACATTAGTAAATAATTTGAATTTGCAAAAATAAACCAATAAATAAACCTTGGATAACCTGGTATAATAAATCACTTACAGCCTAGGGTTAATACTTTAATATGCAAACCCTAGCATTTTTAGAATAGAGAAACATATACAGTAGGTTAGTAAATCCAAAGTCATCATTTACCTAACATAGCTAGCATTTATTCTAGGAAAGTAGAGTATAAAGTCTAAGGCTTCATACTTGTAAATTGAAACTTTGTTAATGGCTGAACCTGCACACTCAAATAACCAACATTAACAATTCAAGATATATTTGACCTTTTTTTTTATGACCAAATCACTTGGGAACTACCACTTTCTGCCCAACCATGACCCGAAACCTTTCTTGGTTTAAATCTGGATCCCCCCAAGATGGAATCCAACATGCAAGTAGCATAGAGTTCCTAAGGTAGGGTTTCCTATATGGTATATCAGATCTAGATCAGTTCTCCTTTTTTCTTCTAGGAAAATGTTCTCCAAAAATTTCTTGAGAGAAAAATAGGGAGAAAATGACTCCTCTAATAATAGATCAGAACCCCAAGTCTTTCCTTGGCTTGAGTCTTTATAGACATACTTTTCACTCAAAGGGATAGTTAAATAAAGAAACCTTGGTTTCTTTATTTAACCCTTTTCAATTACTTTGGTTAATTATTAATATTTTAACCTAGGAACTTTCTACTACTTCTTAGTTATACCTTTTAGGATTTGGACTAATTATTATCTTTACATAATAAATAATAATTGGATGGAGCTTTTATTTTTCTTTCATCATTAATATTATAAGTATATTTAACTCTTTATACATACCATGTATAAAGTACATAATAATATAACACTTGTTATTATTTGACTTTGGGCATCATATACCATGATCCCTAGACTTACTGACACTTCTAACTACTTATACTATGAAACGAGAACTTTATACTAAGAAGGAGAACTCTATCCATAAAAATGATGATTTTTGCATAAAAAACACTAAAAACACCCTCCAAATAGAAAAGTGTTGATACGAGTATACACATTTTCTTTTAGGGTAAAAAATAGATCCATGGCGTAAACATTCCATACTATTGTTTACAAAAACTTTAAAATCAACCCCTAAATTGGAAAATGATTTTTTTTCAACAAGAGATAAATTACAACTTTCTTTAAATTTGCATATTAAACAAAAACAAATATTCCATCAATGTTTTCACCACTCTAACCATATAAAATCAAAGGAATTGTGATGTGATTCATAATGAAATCATATATTAAACCATACAAGAACAAATGATTCATATAAATATTGAAAAAATCGTTTATATTTTCAATTACAAACATCATAATAATAAAAACATCTAAAATGTTCTATGCGAAATTATTCAAATTCATCCATGGATGTGACACTCCATCTCAATCTATATTTTCTGCAAACGCCCCACAACATCAAAAAAAATAAATAAGTAAAAATAAACCACTAATTGCCTAAATGCCCCACCACATTACATCAAGATCATAATTAATATCAATCCATTTGCAACAAAATCACTTAAATTCACAATATCATAACTTAGAGTATGTCTTATTTACAATTTTATTATGTACGTATATTTATGGATTTTTTTAACTCATATAAGTTGCACAAAATGAAATATTATTACAATATTAAATGTTGTTAAAACTTAATACACTCCACACATTCCTTTGATTCCTCCTAATCATGATCTTTTGTAAGTGTATCCCATTCTTCACAAGAAGTTAGGTGAGACATATAATCACATTAAAAAAATGTATTTGGTACAATTATAATCATCTCTTTCTACTTCATTATTTTATCCAAAAAAACATCCCATATAAGTCTCAGGACATGGGAGCTCCTATTTATTTTCTATATAAAGTTATATAACTTTATAAGGTCCCTAACCATTATACCACATGCTTCATTTGACTTCTATATTTGAAGAATTCTTATAGTAAATGGTACATGCAAGTAAAACTATTAATTGAAAATGTCTATGTGGTTTGAAGGTGAGCTATTTTGCCGAATAAAATTTACGGTTTTGTTGATGCGACATTGATGAGAGAAGATCACAAGGAATCCATTGCAAGAAATGAATCCAACGAAGGCTACTCATGATCATGAGATAAAAACATGGCTAGCTTTAGGGATCAAGTCCAAAATGAAGGGGGGTGGAAAGAAAAAGAAATGTCATCTCTGTTTAGCACAATATATTTACCTATGTAATGTTATAGTTAGTTTGTTGGTGTCTCAAATTGTACCATAAAAAAAATACTTATTATTTTATTTGTTATAGGAAAAAATAGCGCACAAGAAAATTTAGATGACACTAGGAATGGGGTTTCTAGTATGCATACATCCCAAGGTGTATAGGAGGAAGCTTACTAGAGTCCAAAGTGAGTTACATGCTTCAACTTCAAAGGAAGTTTGTATTTTAATAGTATCATATGTTTGTGACTGGACTCGCAATCCATTTGATAGTCTAGTGTAAAAGCAATTGATCTATTAAATGAAGAGATTGTGTTTTTTACCCCTTCTAGGAGATTGTGTTATCAATACTTATTGTCTTTTTTGCTAATTAGATTGATGAATTAATTCTCTACATCTTTATGCATATCAAATATCATATATGTTTTTTATATTCATGTAATTTGGATTCGAATTTTAGTTATAAATAAATCCATATCAACATATATGCATTTTATACTAGACTTTTTAAAGATATTAAGGCATAAAAAAATTAAGATAAACAAAATTTACATTTCAAAAAATTTAATATATATAAATACTTGATAGAAAATTGTAAAACTATAAAATTCCAGTTATCACACTTTGATAACACACTATGTTTGCATAGCCTAGCCTAATGTGAGTTAGTTGTTCATTATTTTTCTTCTAACAAAAAGTCCGAAACTTATCCATAACAACCATCCCACCTTGGCCAACCACACTTCCACATCATATTTTATAACGTTGTATACATAACTATTCATTTCAACTTACTATGTCCTGATTTCAAAGCTATATACAAACCATTTTATGAAAGAGAGTAAACCCGAGAACAATGAAGTTGAGAAAACGTGGTTGATATCTACACATGTTCAAGAGGCGTCCAATTATTTCAAATGCAATTAAAGGTGCACATTTATGCAATAGCATGTAATCTAGTCCGGCTTCGATGCGTAGTCTCTAGTGAAAAGATAACAATTGCGTCTTCTACTTTAGTAAATTCAAGAAGACAATCACGAGCCGAACAAATTGAAAAAAAAAACTTTCAAAATTCAATACTAGGAGAATTTGTAGGGGAGTTGTAGTATTCTGGTCGCTTCTCTCCGTTTCCCTGTCATGCCATGGCTCACCTCTCACATCTGCGCATTTGGGCTCTCACTGTTCTTGCTGTGCTCCCCCATCTAGAGGTTTCTTTAGATTACTTGCATCTGGTATGTGCCAACTCACTACTGCGACAGCACCGGTGGGATTCTGCACATTTTCCTTGCGTGGCTTTTCTCTGCTGGTTTTTAGCCATTTTATTCTGCGGTGGGGTTCTTCCTTGTCCTGCTCCTTGACGGGGGTTTTGACTTAGGTTTTTGGCGACAGAGCACTGTGGCCTAGCTTGGAGTCCCTCCCCTGCATTGGGGGACTAGTACCAACCAAGCTTTAGCTAAAAAGTGGGAAGGACATCGCCATTGCTGCGGCTCTGTTTTTGTCATTCTTTCCACCACCTTTATTGATTTTTATCGGCCCTGGGTTTTTAGGGTTATGGGTTGACTTTGTTTTTCTCACACCTTTTCCCTGTCTGTTGTGTCTCCTATCATTTGGTAGTGCTGGCCGTTGACATTTGTCTCCTTGGTCTACCCGCTTTGGTTTTTCGTGGACTGGCAACTCTTTATAGTTTTTGGTTCATCTTGTACATCAGTTTGTTCAGGTTTGTGGCTTCTCTTTTCACTTTCTTGGTCTCTGCTACATGCCATCATCCTTTCTCGAAGCTGACCCTTGACACAACGGTAGGGAACTCCTGATATGATATGGCGGATTCTGGGGTTTCATAGCATCACCGGGGGAAACGCTATTCGAAACGTATCAAGGCTGCTGCTGAGCGGTATCGATATGTGCTAGGACATGATGTTTACATTGACAGGGTCTCCATGCTATGCTCCTGTGCATTGATTGGGCGCCTGGAGTATTGCAAAATGGATAAGCAATCCTGGATTTCCTGGGCAGAAGAGTACTGGAAACCATTATTCAACTACATACCAACCATCAGTCTCCTCTCCAGAGGATGGATTGTCTTTGTATTTCTCGATCCTGTCGACTGCACCAGGGTTTTGGATAGTTTGTGGCGTGTCGGTAAAGGATCCTTGGTGCTTGGGCGCTGGCATTCTAATTTCGATCCCCTTAAAGAAAAAATCAGTAAGCGACATCTCTGGGTTCTTCTGCCGCAGCTACCCTTCCCTTTATGGAGCAAAACCATCTTGGAGGGTATCGGAAATACCATCGGCCGTTTTGTCTCTGTCGAAGATGACTTCCTGCATGTTTATGACAAACGCATCGCTAGGATCCTGGTGGAGATGAACATTTCGCGTGGATTGCCGGCAGAGGTCAAGCTCTTATGTGGGGAGAGGATGTCGGTCCAGAGATTGGACTATCTTCACGTGCCATTTCGGTGTAGCTTCTGCCGCTCCATAGAACATCTCAGACACACGTGCCCGCGAAGGATATCTGCAGCTGGCTCTAAGGAGTCTAGTCTGGACAGGACGCCCTCACCACTAATCGGTCACCCGGCACCTTGTCACTCTAATCCAGGTACTGTTTTCGACTCTTCTCCTCCTGATGAAACTGTTCCTGAATCATTTTTTGAGGCTGTCGATAGTCTGATCACTTCACATAATCTGGTCAGTGATCCTGTGACGCCTGTGGACCCTGTACCCGATTCATCCCCTCATAACACACCACAGGATCCCTTTGCTGCTTTTTCTGGTCCTTCTAATGCACTGGTAGAGAACAACCCCTCACGTCCCCTGGCACTTGAGTCATTGGAGGATTTTCCTCCCCTACCTGTGCGTCCTCCTCCTCTGGACCCCCCATCATCCATTTCCCCGTTCTCGGAGCCATCTCATACTTCTCCCCCCCCTTTGGACCCACCACTCCCCGTAGATCACCCACATCACAGCCCTACTTCCTCCCCGTCTTTTTCGGATCCGGCACTTAAGAAATCCCTGTCCATTTTTACAGCTTCTACCCCACTATCCTCCTCTAATATTCCTCTCAACTCTATTCGTTTTGCTAACGTTACTATCCGGAAACAAAAGGAGAAAAAGAGGTCTCGTGCACTCTCGCTGGGTTCCCCTCCATATATACCCCTTTCCGTCAGAATGCAGGAAGCTGATATTGAACATCATTCCCGGGGCCTTAGAGCGTGTACCCCCACCTTGGATGGGTCCCCATGATTATTTTGTCCCTCAATGTCCGTGGCCTAGGAGGCAGGCCAAAAACCCTCGGTCTCCGCTCGCTTATCAACACACTCCATCCGGATCTCATTCTCCTTCAGGAAACTATGTGCAGTGACCTACTGGCCCTCTTGTCTTTCTCGAAACTTCTGCCTTCATGGGAATACTATGCCATTAGTGCCCGGGGTCTCTCTGGTGGGCTTCTTTCGGCCTGGAATCCTCGGTTTATTAAATGCAAAGCTTACAATACCTTCGCTGGAATTTTTCTCTAGGATCATTTCCATGGTCTTTCAGACCCTGTACATGTCCTGAATGTCTATGGCCCCTACAAAGATAGAATCTCATTCTGGGACAAAACCCTTCGCGGTGGTCTTCTTAATCTCCCTCACCTAGTCTTGGCCGGTGACCTCAATCTCACACTTCACTCTTCGGATATTTGGGGGAATAAGGCCTCCCTGGACCTTCAATCTGACCACTTTCACTCACTCTTTGGCTCTGTTGGGCTCGTGGATGTTGCTCCTCCCACGATTGGCCCCACCTGGTGTAACGGCAGGACTGGTGATGAAGGCATCTGTAAGCGACTCGACAGATTCCTTATCTCTACTGATCTTCTGCCCTTTCTTGGGGCCTACAGGACCTGGACACATCACTCCCTCTTATCTGACCACTTTCCTATTCTTTTTGAGTGGAACCGCACTAAGGGCCCCTACAACTATCCATTTAAGTTCAACAGGTCTTGGCTGAAAAATCCTGATTTTATTGACTGGTTCCACCATTGGTGGTCTACCCGAACTGATCTGAATCATACTTCTGGTATTTTGGATCTGTGCATGACTCTGAGGTATCTCAAAACTGATACTAAGTCTTGGATCAAAGAAAAATCCGCCAGTATTGTCAAGGCCACATTCCATCTGGATCGTGATATTGAGTCCATTCTTTCAATGGGTATTCTTTCTATGGATCAGAAGGCACTACTTTCACGTCTTAATGCAGAAAGACACAGTATCTTGCACCATTTTCAGCTCACCTGGCAGCTCAAAAGCATACTGAAGTGGGCTCTTGAAGGGGACTCTAACACTAAGTTTTTCCATACTATTGCTTCAGGCAGAAGGACTCAAAATATGATCTGGTCTCTGGTTGATGGTGTGGGTAATGTCATTAAGGATGAAGGACCCCTGAAGGCCCTTGGAAAAACATATTTTGAGAATATCTATCGTGATGAGGGCCTCACATGTCTCGACACCCAGCTCAAAGTGATCTCACTCTTCCCTAGAATGATTAGTGTTGAGCACTCCTCGAGACTTACTGCTCAGGTTTCTTTGCAGGAGGTTGAGCTCTCCCTTAAATACTTCAAAAAGGACCGTAGTCCGGGTCCTGACGGGTGGCCAGTTGAATTCTATTTATTCTTTTTTGACCTCCTGGGCCCTACCTTAGTACATGTGGTTGATTCTACTAGACTTGCTGGGCACATTCCCCCATCCCTGAATTCCACTTTTATCACTCTTATTCCCAAACTGGACAAGCCCAGTACCTTTGCCGATTTTCGACCTATCTCCTTATGTAACCTTCTTTACAAACTCTTTGCCAAAGTTATAACCTGTCGACTTAAACCCTTTCTGGATTTGGGCATCTCACATGAACAGTTTGGATTTCTTAAAGACCGTCAAATTACTAAGCCCATTGGTATTGCTCAGGAAGTCCTCCACTCAATCAAAATCAAGAATTCATGTGCTTTTGTCCTTAAACTGGATCTCACCAAGGCATTTGATCGAGTTGACTGGACTTATATAAGGCTCATCCTTATTGAGATCGGTGTCCCCCTCCTTACTGTTAACTGGATCATGTCATGTATCTCCACTGTTAACTTTGTTGTTCTAGTTAATGGGACCCCCTCTAATTTCTTCCCCGCTACTCGTGGTATCAGGCAAGGTTGTCCACTTTTCCCCCTGCTGTTCATCCTTGTTATAGAGGGCCTGAGCCTACTCATTAAAGATGCCAGGGAGAATGGTCTCATCAGGGGCATTCGAATCTCGCCTTCCCTTACCCTCTCCCACCTTCTTTTCATGGATGATGTCATTCTTATGGGATCAGGTACCCTTCAGGATTGGAGGGCTTTCGAGGTTCTTTTAGACACCTTTTGTAAAGCATCTGGGATGAAAATTAATGCAGATAAATCATGTTTGCTTTACCACAATTTTGATGATACCTGTATCCATGATTTTAGAGTAGCTTTGTCTTATAAGATGCTCCCTATTCAGTCGGGCTTTACATATCTGGGCTATCATTTGAAACCCTTGAATTACAGAGCTGCAGACTGGCACTAGCTACTACATAAATTTGAAAAGAGGATCAACCATTGGGCTTACAAATATTTATCTATTGGTGGGAGGCTTGTTCTTATCAATGCTGTGCTTTCCAGTATTCCTGTATATTGGATGGGATTAGCTCCCCTTCCCTGCTCCATTCTTCAGAAGCTCCGAAGATCTATGTTCAATTTCCTTTGGGGAACTACTGCTTCATCCTTTAAGTACCATCTATCTAATTGGAATGATCTATCTAGACCTAAACCTATTGGGGGATGGGGTATTAAAAATCTTACCTACTTCAATCAGGCTCTGAGGCTGAATGTGTTTTGGAAGGTTCTGCACTCCAACGGTCTCTGGTTCCAGGTTATCCAAGCAAAATATTTTAAAGGGGGGTCGGTGGTGGATTGGCTTCGATCTAAATCGTTTAGCACACGTAATTCATCATTGTTTTGGAGGGGTTTTCTACAGGTTCTTCCATGGCTGGGTCAGCATCTGTCATGGCAGGTTGGCAATGGAGAGTGCATTCTTCTGGGGATTGACCCGATTATGGGCTCGGAAGCATATTTATCTTTCCCAGAAGATCTCAGGACATACCTGGAAGACCTTAATATCAATTACTTGGCACAAGCACATAATCCATGCTCTGTAGATCGTCACTACTGGTACTCTGCCAGTGATCTTGATCTTGGGGGAGCTTTTGCAACGGTCTGGAATGATTTTATATCTGAGCTTGCAGCTACAGGAATACGACTTATGAACAATGCTGATAGACTGGTGTGGTCTCACAACAGTAAAAAGGATTCTCTTACTGCCAGGGAGGCATACGACTGCATATATTATTCATCTACCCGACACGTCCCTGTGGAAACATGTCCCCCTGTTTGGCATAAGGCCCTCCCACTTAAGATTTCATGCTTTTCATGGCTTGTCCTTCATAATCGTATTCTTACATGGGATAATTTGCAGCGAAGAGGTTTTACAGGTCCTGGCATTTGCTTTCTTTGCTGGTCTAATGAGGAATCGGTCGAGCACCTATTCTCACACTGTTCGGTATGGAAATCTGTTGCAAAATATTTTGTGGATTATTTTCACATTAACTTCCGTTTATCAGGCATTTATGTTGCTGACATTATCATTGGCTGGGTGGATAAAACACCAAAAAGCTCGACTATCTTTCTGCTTCCTTTCTATATGCTGTGGATGACTTGGAAAGCACGTAATCTGGCTGTATTTGAAGGGAAATTCAGGAACATACATAACATCATTCAGCAGGATCTGATTTCAATACACTCACCAGTACACAGCGCTGTCATCAAGAATAGTAGAATAAGGAATATTGGTCATCCACCTGTCAAGACTTTCCCATGTGGTTTTTTTGATGGTGCATGTAACAACAGGATTGCTGGTGCTGGACTGTGCATTTTTCTTAATGACTCCCACTACCTGGAATTCTCGTTGGGGGTGGGACATGGCACTAATACCAAGGCATAGTTACTCAGTCTCTCGGCACTCTTGCATCTATCTCATATGATGGGGATCCCTCTTGCTCAGGTATTTGGTGATTCTCTCATAATCATCAACTGGGCAAAGGGATCAGCTGCCCTCTCCCCACCAGAACTTGTTCATTGGTGTAGGGAGACCAAAATACTAGCCTCCAGATTTCCGGAACTGTCATTCTCTCACATTTATCGAGAGCAAAACATGATTGCTGACAGACTTTATAAAAAGGAACTTAGTCTTCCTCAAGGTAAAGGCTGCTTTTTGGAATTTGATGAGAATAATCTGGTTTTTCGAGATTTTATTCAGCTCTTCTGAGCTTGTTTCATGAGGTCTTCCTCTATTTGTGAACCTATGGATACATGATATGATCATTTATGGTCTGAATGGGTATTCAACCCATGTTTCGCAGCTGTGATTCACTAGTAAGTGCACCTATTTAGAATGCAGATCAAGAACATTTGGCTCTCGATCGATGTGAATGACCTGACAGACCACTTTTCATGAGGAGAGAGCTTACTGATGGGATTAGTTGGTATTATGTGCCTTTCCCTCTGACAAGTTATCTGGGCTGGTTGTTATGCTACTGTGTGTAAAAATGTCTTTTGATTCAATCTGAATAACAAGGACAGATTTTTCTTCTTGAAAAAAAAGAATACATACAAATCAGTTTATTAGTCACCAAAATTACTCTGAAGAAATTCAACCATGGATTTCAAATAATATGCATTCTTCAATTATGGTCCCTAAATTATATACCAAATTACAATTAAATGGATATATCCTTTATTACATAATTCGAATTGAAATATATTTCTAAGATAAAATTTTCAAATGTTCATGTGAAATATATTATCCCTCGCCACTGGCTAACAAATATCTTTGCCCATATTACTAAAAAAAAATGTAGATCACCATCATATCGTTTTCATTTTCCATAGCCATAAGAGAAACCTGATATCATTTTCATTTTCCATAGCCATAAGAGAAACCTAATATCGTTTTTATCACATAATTGGAATTGAAATATAATTCTAAGATACAATTTTCAAATATTCATGGGATATTATCACTCGCCACCGGCTACAAATAGTCATGGGATATTATCACTCGCCACCGACTAACAAATATCGTTGCCCATATTATTGCCATCATATCGTTTTCATTTTCCATAGATAAACTTCCTAACAAAGAGTCATGTCGTGTAAGAAAGAAGATCAAAGTGTTAATTCACCTACGTTGAGGTAGAGGTAATTTAAAATCCAATTTAAGATCTATTTTGATTTTAAAATCTAAGATCTTAAATTGGCCGAGATTTGATTCCTTCCCTCCAGATGATCAAGGGATCCAGTGATGGGAAAATAGTATATAGTCGAGATGTTCTATTTGGAGAAATCGAGAGTACTTCTAGGCATGAAGATGTTCCAAAAGAGAAGGAACCGGAGAAGTGGGAGTTTTAGCTAAATAACGAGGAGCCGGATTCAGATGAGTCGACTGAATTGGTTGAAGAGGTTAAGGATTTATGATAGAGTAAGAAGGCCACTTTAAAGGTATAGTCCACCCGATTTCCATTCAACTTATGTATTGTTGGTGAATCATGATGAGCCTAGATCAGTTGAAGAGGTTGTCAACGCAACAAACGGTAAACTCTAGAATAAATCCATGGTCGAATAAATGGCAATTATATAGACATGATGGGCAGCACTGAGTTACGTGATTGGCTCTTGGCTGCTCGGCACTAAGGAGGGAGGAAGGAGTAATTATACAGACTATGATCGGTGGCAATGAATCCTGTGTTAAGTGATTGGCTCTTGGCTGCACGGCACTAAGAAGGTAGGAAGGAGTACATCTCCTCTCCCTTGGATGCCAAAGCATCGCTCCATAGGCATCACGATTCTGAGAATCGCAGTGCTCTGGCGCCAAGGAGCGAAGCTCTCCTCTTTTCTCAGCGTACCTTCCTCTCAATAACAGAGGGCTTACATGTATAAATGAATGCGGAACATAACATCTATTACGCCCCTGGATATTATAACGACCTGAGAATAGCGCCGCCTATGAGGGGCGGCGCTCTGGCACCAAGGAACCAAGCTCTCCTCTCTTCTCGGTGTACCTTCCTCTCCCTAACAGAGGGATTACCTGTATAAATGAACGCAGAACATAACATATGTTACGCCCCTGGATATTATAACGATGGGCCTTCAACTGCCTATGGTCTCGATGTTGTGGGATCAATTGGTTCTCTGGGTCCATCAAATGAAACCTATACCTTTACCTCCACTCCCCCCTTCCGTTTCCATATTCATTGGTTATGAGTAAACAAGGTCCACGAGCTATGGATGACTGCATCTCTATATGTTATTAAAAGGACAGAAACTACTACTTAGTTAACTTAATCTGTAACTGATTCTTAAACTGAACCACTAGAAACTTGCACACTAGCACTAGAAACTTGGGCGTTAACTCGCTCTGTTACTTGTTCTCATTGACGGGAGCTCCACTCCCTTGGGAAACAAGGCCGCCCCTCAGTGGCGCCGCTAGTGAGGGGTGGCCCTTTTGCCCCAAGGGAGTGGAGCTCCAACAAAAAGGATGGCCGAAGAGGATGGAGGAGAAAGGAGGCGGAGGGAAAGGAGGGTGGGACGCAGGGAAGCAGGAGGAGAAGGGAGCAGTGGGGAGGGATGGACGAAGAGGATGGAGGAGAAAGGAGGCTGAGGGAAAGGAGGGTCAGACGCAGGGAAGCAGGAGGAGAAGGGAGGAGTGGGGAGCGGAAGGGTGGAGCTATAATTCATGGGGATATAAGGGTGTTCATGGTATAATTCTACTGTAGAGTGAGAAAATGGCCATATCAATCAAACACCAGTAAATCAATCTGAAAACATCTCTCAATTTGGTGTGCACTAGAAACTTTCCCGTTAACTGCCTCTGCTACTTGTTGGCATTGATGGAAGCTCCACTCCCTTGGGGGCAGAAGGGTTACTCCTCACTGGTGGTCGCCGCCATTGAGGGGCGGCTCTTCTGTCCCCAAGGGAGTTGAGCTCCAACAAAAAGAACGGCCGAGGAGGACGGAGGAGAAGAGAGGCGGAGGGGAAGGACTGTCGGACGTGGGAAAGTAGGAGGAGAAGGGAGCAGTGAGGAGCGGAAGGGTGGGGCTATAATTCATGGGGATATAAGGGTTGTCATGGTATAATTCTAGTGTAGAGTGAGAAAATAACCATATCAATCAAACACTAGTAAATCAATCTGAAAACATCTGTCAATTTGGTCATGTAGATGTAGATATTGATAGAAGTGTGATGCCTATATAGTTAGCAAGAACGAAAAAACACCAGTAAATCAATCTGAAAACATTGCGGGCAGATATAGTAATTGATAAGAAGGTTGATGTCTCTGGGGTGAGCAAGAGGAAGAAAAACACCATCTCAGTGTGATATATATTCCGGGAAATGGGTTTGGGATAACTCGTATCCTCTTAATCCTGCTGGAGAATGCCCTTATATGGGAAGCGAATCTAACTGCAAAAAGAATGTGCGGGTGGATTCAGGATATACAAATTGGATATGGCAACCCAGAGATTGTAATATTCCGAGGTATGCAACACTAGTACCTTTTATGTTCATGAATTTTGTTAACAATATCCAGATGTTTTTCCATGCCATATCTGTGAACAATCTCCTTGTTTCCTTGCCTTGAGGGTTGAATGCTACGCTAGAGAGGCTGAGAGGAAATCGGCTCATGTTCATTGGAGATAAAGAGGTTCATGTTCATCGAAGATTCAATCAATATGTAATCAACGGGAATCCTTTCTCTACCGTATGAGAACTGTAGTGCCTGAAACAAAAAAGGACCTTAGGAATGAACGGTGCCTCAACTCTATTCTTCACGCAGGCAAGTTTTTTTGTTTTTTCATTATATTGTACTATTTTTTCAGATACTATGAGTCTACAATATGCAATATAAGTCTACAATTTCCAGCATTACTATGCAATATTGTTTCTAAAGCATATGGTATTATGCAATATTGTTTCGAAAGCATATTGTAGACTATAATATTGTTTTTAGAGAAAATATAGAAGAACCACTACTTATAACAACTTGCACTGTTGTTTTTTAAGAAAATATAGAAGAATCAGTACATATAAAAGGCAGCAATATATTTAGGAAATATTGTATATAAAAGCATATACATGGACAAACGAGATTTTTTTGTTTTCTTTTTATCCTCAACTCAGCACCATCACTTTGACTTTGGTAGATTTCATCTTGAACTGTTATTGTTCTTGAACCATTCTTGTTATTCAAAACATTTTTCATATATATACTATACATTGCAATAAAAATAAGAACGATCTAGATTTTCTGCATCTTTGTTTTCTTTTCTGGAAAAACAAAAAAGCAAAAGAAATAACATGCATCATTTGGACCTTGCTTCCAACTGTTGCATTTTTTTAATTAATTTGCATAAAGAATGCGTTATTGTATCCATTTTTTTTTAACACAATAATGGATTCAATAACAAGAACGGTTCAAGATGAAATTAACCAAAGTCAAAGTGATAGTGCTGAGATGAAAATAAAAACACAAAACAAAAAGAATCGTGTTTGTCTATGTATATGCTTTTATATGCAATATTTGCTTTTAAAAAGAATATTGTAGGTTATTGTTTGTAGTTGTTTTCTAAAAATATATTGCAGGATTTTATAAAGTGATTCTTCTATATTTTCTTAGAAAACAACAGTGCAAGTTGTGATAAGTAATGGTTCATCTATATTTCCTCTAAAAACAATATTGCATAGTAATGTTGGAAATTGTAGACTATTTTAGAATAATAATAATGCCTGAAAACAATAATAGTCTACAATATGTTTTTTTTTGGTGAGACCTTATCCTGTAATGCCGGAAATTGTGGAGAAGGTACTCAGTGAGATGAAATTCTCCTGTTTCACTTCAAAACATAACGAGAATGCCAGATTTTCGGAAGGACGAACATCCTTCTGTGTATAGAAAGGATCTAACTAAGGAGGAGTGCAAACGTCCCGACAAGACTGGAGATTGGTCATGGAGCTGGGCGGAATTTTTTCATGATTGGCTTGTAACAGTTTATCTGCTTCATATATTTCTATCCATTCCATTCCTCCAATTTTTTAATATTGTTTGGGATGTTGGTCATGGAGGGAGCAACTTCTCCATGATCGATGTGTAATGATTTATAACCTAGTTTAGATGTGTTATTCACTCCACTCCATTCGAAAATTTCAACGTAATTTTTTTTTTGTTCTTTGGTTAGATATATATTACACTAATGGATCGATAAGTTGTACTATGATCTTTTGCGATAAAATATTATCTAGAAGTGTATGTTTATAGACATATTTTCTAGTTTTCTTGATGATGTCTAGAATTTTATGATTTTTAAGTTAGGTGGGTTAGTTTTATGTCTTTTAAATTTAAAGTATTTGTTTAATTGAGTGAAATGTAGAAAAATATTTATAATTACAATTCACTTTTAAAAGTTTTAAATTTTAAATTATTATTTCTTTTTTATTTTTAATTTCAATCACAAAACTTAATTGAATATTATTAAACAATATATTATAATAAAATTAATTAAAATAATTTTCAATATTTAAATTATTAACATGTTGATATTCACATTTAATTCTATTTATAAAATAAATAAACCTATTAAAAGAGTGCATAAAAGATTAAATCAACTTTAAAACAAAACTACTAATATGAAAGAACCCAACAACTAATATGAAAGAACCCAACATCTTAGTGTATATTAAGAATTAACATAGTAATGCAACCATATATTCTTTGGAAATCATAGTAATGCTTAGAGAGTTGTGGGGTTTTAATTTTCTTTAATATAATGTTAAGAATGGTTTAGGGAGTTAGGAGATGGTTTTATTTTTTATTTTTTAAATTTAATGTAATGTTAGGGGGATTTAGGTGGTTGGAGGGGGTTTAATTTAAACCAAAAAAAAAGGTGTAATGTTAGGGGAGAGGCTAAGGGTGGAGGGGTTTAATATTTTCTATATTAGGATGAATGCTTGGAAAGGATCACTTTGGGCATCTTGCAGACATAAAAGACTCAATGGAAGATGACACTCACGTCCTTGAGGAAAGCCAAGCTCCATAAAATTTCAATTTCGATGAAGAATTTGGCCTCCATGATATTGTTGATTAATTTCATGTCTTGAAGAAAATGTTAAATTTGGAATTTTTTTGATAAGATATATTAGTATTGTTTTGAATTTCAAACTTTATTATAGAAATAAAATTTCTATATATATTGTTTTTAATATGTTATTTACAAATACATGGTATAATTTTTCTTGAATTTATGTCAATCCTAATTTTTTGGAAAATAGTATGGAATAGTATCATTTTTATACAAAAAAATATGAAAATCCATTGAAAATGGTTTTAAATGTCATTATTTTTTGTAATTTATTACAATTTTGTCAATATAAAAGTCTTTTTTTGTCTATAAAAAATGTCTTATTCTAAAGAAAAAATTGAAAAATGTATACGTTTTCCAATATAGCTTGCTTCTAACTATATATTATTTTGCTAAATTTCTAAAAAATACACTTGAAAATCTAAAATAAAAATAATCTTAGACAAAGATGATTCAAAGGCCAAAAAAAGCGCCTTAAAATTAAAATCTGTGATACTCGTATCAACCCATCTTTAAACGAAGGTAAAAATAGATACTAAAATTAGGAGAGAGAAAAATGAGAACTCTGTTGAGTTCTTGTTTCATAGTATCAGTGGTTTTCCTCTTTAAGGTCAAGCAAGTAGATGGTTTAGGTCTATTAGGCTAGGCAACTCTAAACATCCTTGCATGTTGGATTTCCCTCATATAATGTGGTAGCTCTTCAGTACTTGATGAGAATATGCAAATTTGAAATTTCATTTAATCACTTATAAATAAGTATGATGAGATCAATATTTTTCTCGATTCGTTTTCACTCGAAAGTTATTAAATTCTTTTCAGTAACCCCTAGTGCTTGCCAGAGCCCATACTCGATGCTTTTAATAGGGAGTTCAATTCAGTGTGATTCCATAGCTCCTTATTCAACACTAATGCTAGGATGTACTTGTATGATACACCTAGGGTTAAAATGGCCAAGGATCCGATGCTCTAGAGATTATGCTCAACATCAACATTGAAGGATTCAAGGCTTATGCCCAACACAAACAGGCATATATATACATATATAGAGAGAGATATACATATACATATACATATACATATACATATGTGTGTATATATATATATATATATATATATATATATATATCAACAATAATTGGCTTACGCCTAATATATAAAACAAATCATCATGTTCATATGCAATGGGGTCTTCGACCCAATATAAAAATAAAACATCAAGATAATCATCATAATCAATAGGCACATGCCTATAAGTGTTAGGTCCAAAATTCAGGATATTACAATGATGGTTTTCCCTTCAGATGTCATCGGTGCCATAAGGTAGGACATTTGGAAAAGAAATGTCTTTTTTCATTTCCCCCAATATTTGATCAAAAGAGTAGATTCTCCAAGGAAAATGAGCCATGGATCATAGGGAAAATAACGGAATGAACTTCAGCATCTGGGATAGATCAACCCCAGAACTCCCCAAAAGAATAGGCAGGGATTTTTTCTTAAGAGGTCACTCCACATCTCTCAGGTATGTATCTTCTTGTTTCATTAAAAGAGTAGTTAAATGTTTTGAAATTAAATGATTGAGCACCTTCTCGGTCTTGTATTCATGTCACAGAAAACCCCCCTATTCCACAATAAAAACCATATCCTACCCCCTCTCAAGAACCTTTCCCCCCTTCTCCCTCACAACAACTTCCTGCATCTTCCCAGCTAAACCCCCATCGACTGGCCAAATTTCCTTAGCTTCAAAATTCCCTTCCTCTCCCTCTTGTTACGATCTCCGCAATCAAATTCCACCTCCTATCAAGGGACATCCATGCATGAACCATCTCTCCACCTCCCCTTCTTGGTTTAGGCACAAACCCTATTCTCTCAACTAAAGGAAAGGGCCAAGGAAGACCTTCTTTTCTCTCCTTTTCACAGTAAAAGCTCTTCGAGATGAAGCAAATGGTAAGAAAAAAACTCTCTTTGGGGAAATTAGAGTAGTGCAGGCCCCCAAAGGGGGTCCTAAATGAAACTTCTCTACCTCAAATTCAGGGGTATGGAAAGTACCTAGAAAAAAATTTCCTTAAAGAGGATGATATAGGTCCAAAAGCTAGATATCATTCTTCTACAGGAAACCCTAGGTTTAAAATCTGAGGTTTCTTCTTGTTTATATTCTATTTCAAGCAAATTCTCTTTCTTGTCCCAGAGTGCAAAAGGACTCTTGGGTGGCCTAGAAATGGGATGGAACTGATCCACCCTACGTTGTGTAAACTCTTGGGGAGCCTCTTTTGGCATGGGATTGGAACTCTTATGGGAAAAATAAAACCTACATCTAAATGCCATAAACATCTATGGGCCATACAACGGCAGAGTGCCATTCTGTTAATTAGTTCAAGCCTCCCTATTCTTAAAAGGAGACAGTGTGGTAATTGGTTGTGATTTGAACTTCACCCTTGGATTCCATGAGATCTGCCAACCGAAAGAAAGAATAGAATCTTTGGCCACTTCATTTAGAAAACTCCTTAGGAATATTAAGTTGGTGGATCTAGAACCACAAAAAATAAAATAACCTAGAAAAACAGAAGATCTGGGAAATATCGAATTTCAAAAAGACTAGACATATTTCTTCGGGGTGAAATTCTAATTGAAAAAGACCTGATGTTTCAGAAATGGGTTGACTTAGGAGCTGACTCAGAACATCTTCCCATCTACATGGAAATTTTGAGGAATATTAAAAAACCATCCAACCCCTTCAAATTATATGCATCTTGGCTAAAACATGAGGAATTCCTTAGGCTCATTCACTCCAACTGGATTCCATATGTAGAAAAGGATGGACCAAATGATGCTACTCAGTTTGTGCAAATCCTATCTCGAATTAAACATCTCTTGAAGGATTGGAATAAGAACAAAAACTACAGGATGATCAATCCCTTATTTCGATTGAGGAATATTTGGCTAAAATCCACAACTCAGAAGGGGGGGTTTGTCCACACGTGAGGTAAATGAAAGATTGATCTCTCTAGAATCTAGTAGAAGGAAGATTATGGAGGAAAGAGAGGAAATTTGAAGACTAAATATCATAGCCATTTGGATGACCACTAGAGATGACAACACAAAATTCTTTTAGGATTTTTCAAAGGGAATGAAATTGTAGAATACAATATAGGAATTAAGGAACTCAAATGACAAACAAGTATCCACTTTTGAAAGAATGGATAAGATTGGAAAAGCTTACTTTGAAAAAGCAGATCAATAGGCCACTATTGTAGAAGTTATCCAGACCTTACTTTTCTTCGCTAAAAGAAACACAGAAGAAGATAATGCAGACTTGATAGAAGAAATCTCGGAAGAAGAACTGAAAACCATCCTTCACAGCTTCCAGAAAGACAAAATCCCAAGACCAGATGGATAGACGATTGATTTTTTCTTGGAATCCTATGACACAATCTGTCTTGACCTTCTTCATATGATATAAGAGTCCCATGTAAATGGACATGTACACCCTATCCTCAACTCAACCTTCTTGTGTCTTATCCCTAAGAAAGGAAACCTGATCAACTTAGAAGAATTCAAACCTATTTCCCTCTGCAAGATCACTTATAAAGTGATAGAAAAAGTGATTGCTCAGCGGCTAAAGAATGTTCTCTCAAAAATAATTTGTCATGAACAATTCATTTTTCTGGAAGACATGCAAATTCATGAAGCAATAGGTGTGGCTCAGGAAGGAATGCACACTGTAAGAGTCAAAAAATCAAAAGGAGCAATTCTCAAAATTGACCTTTCAAAATATTTTGCTAGAGCAAGTTGGATCTACCTAAGGATTTCGTTCACTCATCTTCTCTTCAACTACTCTATTATAAAATGGATATTTTCCTATATCTCTACAACAACTTTTTCATTTCTCAAAAATGGATCAACCTCATATTTCTTCCACTCAAAGAGATGACTCAGATAGGGATTCCCTCTCTCCCCTCTCTTATTCTTATTGATAGCAAAAGGTCTCAGTAGATCCATCTTTGATGTAAAGAGAAGAGGTCAGCTTGAAGGGATTAAACTAGCCACAAACGTAAATCTCACCCACCTCCTATTTGTGGATGACATCCTACTTTTCTGCAATGGTACCATAAGAGAGGCAGAACAATTATAATTAATTCTCATACTTTCTACAAAGCCACATGGATGATCATAAGCGAGTAGAATTCCAATATAAACACTTTCAATATGGATGAAGACATTGTAAGGAGACCCTTGAATCTTTTCCCTTTCATTGTAACATCTTTAGATGATGGGTTGAAGTATCTAGGTTTCAGGATTAAACCAAATTGCTACAAAAAAGAAGATTGGAATTAGATGGTGGTAAAATTGGAACAAAGGGTAAACCATTGGTACAATATATGGATCTCGAGAGCACGAATATTAGTTCTAGTAAAATCTATCCTTGAAGCAATCCCAGTCTACTGGATGTCTTTATATTGAATCCAAAAATCCATTCTGGAAAACTATCAAAAAAATTTCTCAAAATTTCTTCGGACAAGAAAGAAGGAAAAAATGGTTCTCCCATGGATAAAATGGGACCAAATAGCGAGATCTAAATCATTGGGAGGATGGGGGATAAACAACATCGATCTCTTTTTGAAATCTTTGGAAGAAAAAGTAGAGTGGAGGCTTGTCACAACAAAAATACTTTGGACGAAGGTGGTCTACCACAAGTACATAATCCCAGTAACCTGTGGGATTGGGTCAGAAATTCAGCCTTCACTCCCTTAGGATGAGGATGAATCATCTGGAAAGGTAATTTGTAATGTTTTGCTCCTAATCCAGAATGGAATTTCATGGAAATTTGGAGATGGTTCAAATGTAATAATAGGAGTTGATCCTTGGCCAAACAGTCAACTCAGCCATATTTTACCCCTCCATCTAGTCTAACTCCTTCATCAAAATGGCCTCTTCCACCTAAACCATATTACTGACCCTGCATCTACCAACCTATGGAAATGGGGGTTGATGGGATGCAAGAAATTGGGGATCCCCCCTAATGGACTCAAGACTCACATTAGACACTCCCAC
Source organism: Pseudotsuga menziesii (assembly GCA_001517045.1). Taxonomy (NCBI): domain Eukaryota; kingdom Viridiplantae; phylum Streptophyta; class Pinopsida; order Pinales; family Pinaceae; genus Pseudotsuga; species Pseudotsuga menziesii. The sequence goes on from LPNX010258508.1 coordinate 163,414, forward strand.
ATTAGACTCACAGACTGATATCCCTTTGACACTCCCACATTAGACTCACAGACAAAGAAGATGATATTGTCTGGGAAGATGTTGCTCATGGAACTTACACCCCAAAAAATGGATTTCAGTAGCTCTGTCTCACCAATTTCCAAAATGAACCTAAATGGAACCATCCAGGGATTTGGAAACTTAAATTCCCTATAAAAGAAAAAGTGCTCATGTGGTGTAATATGGATAACAAAACCTTGAACTGGGACAGAATGAGGAAAATATCCTTAAAGGGACCAGGCTGGTGCACTCTATGCAAAAACAATGAGGAATTTGTCAATCGTCTTTTCCTTAGTCTCCCTTTTTCCTCCTAGGTCTTGTATCATTCACAATCAATATTAAATTAGAGATTCAATTGGACTGGAACATCTCTTGAAGATTCTTGGAAATCATGTCCCAACACTCCTCAGCTAGCCCACTTAAAATCACTTCCACTTATTCACATCTAGGGGGTTTGTATAGCTAGAATTGAGGCAATTTTCCAATACAAAGCTTCTTCACCAGAATTTATAGAAAAACAAGGGATGGACATCCTATCCTACTTCCCACAAACAAAGGATGCTACTTTAGTAAGAATCATCACAAACAAATAGGTAGATCACACTATTCCCTGGGATAATTTCTTTGATGGAGCCTCTCAGAATCACACTTGTGGTCGAGGCGCCATTCTCCATCTAAAACACAATCAACACTTCCAGATCCTAATGGGTTTTGGAGCAGGCACAAATAGCTATGCAAAGCTTATGGCACTTAAAATCCTCCTCCATTTTTCCCTAAAAAAATGTTGCATAAACCTTCATATCTTTGGAGACTCATTCATAATTTTAAACTGGGTGAACAAAGTTCACCATTGTAGAAATATTGCACACTACTCTTTATGATGAAGTAAACAGACTTTGGACAAATTTTAATCACATTTCATGTCGTTGTGTCTATAGGGTTCAAGGAATGCAGTAGTTGATCGCCTCTCAAAACAAGGGGTAAAGATGTCACATGGAACCTGGAGATTTTTTGAAAACAAGGAATGGGAAGTGTATGAGTTCTACCACATACCTTTTGTAGAAACCCTTCCCGTAATAATGGAAAACTCCACATTATTATATCTCCAATTTCCACTCTTTTTTGGAAGTAACAAGACAATGCTCTTTCTTTCCACATACATAGCTCTAACTTTTGAATAAGCTCACAGGAATTATTTCTCTAGTTGATTCACAACCTAGTTTTTTACTTAGATAAAAGATTTTCAAGTCTTTATGCTTGAAGTTTTTGGGAAACAACAGATCTAGTTTCTAGCTTTCTAACCAACGATATGCAAATGCATACAAATCATGTAAAGACTCTTGTTTTGAACTAATATAAATATCATTTTTTTTCATTGTGAACAAATTTAAAATATTGAGAGAATAATTATAAAGGAAAAATATCGTCTTCAAATATTTCATTTTCTTTAATTTATTGATTTAACATTAAATTATTTTGCATGCACACAAGACACTTGTTAATTTCTCTTCACAATTCGAAGGACACATGTTTCACTGAATGATAATTTGAGACATTAAATGACATTGGTATATTTAAAAAAAATATCATTAGAAAACCAATATAATTCTCTACATTTTGTTTTTTAACAGCATGTAGAAACTCATATGGAAAATATGAGTTTTAAGGGCTTCAATTTAATACATGGGTAAAATTTCCATTTTTCATCGTCATATTTGACCAAAAATAGTTTCTCATCTTCATGGAATCACCCAAGTATTTATTCCATTTTAAGAAACTCAACAAATAAGACATTTTTCTTATTCTCTCCTTTTCCCTTTGCAATTATATTATGCACATGTAGAAAATGAATGGGACTCTAGGTGAACTTCTATATTTCTTTCCTCCCTACCCATTTAAGTGTAGAAATTTCAACTTTGATACAATTATAAAAATATCCTGTGATGCAAAGTAGAATCAGACAAAGTATATTTTTCTACTAATATAATTCTCACAAGTATGCAGAAGGAAAATAAAGAGAAAAATAAAGAGATTGAATACAAGAGAAGTGATCCAATGAATAATTGATTATTGGATCAATGACTTGATTTATTAGCCAAATACTTGATTTATTATTACAATAGTAATACATCCTTATAAAATAGATTGACCTGGTGGAATAAAACTCATCGTAGCTCATAAATCAGACTTACCAAATATCATAAACCTCCACAGGTGGCTAAATCATTTCCTAAATCAGTCAAGGACCTCAAAATTAGCTAAAGCATGAGTGATTTTTCATGAAATATGGAAAAATAATATAATCCTAGAATATGGAGTGAAACTAATGGAGTTTTAGTTTGAAGCAAAAGATAGTCGCTTCCCAGTTGACTAACTTGACCTTATCCACGGAAAAGTTGGAATGAAGGAGAATAAAGACATAATATGCAGGAAGGAGAAATTACTAATTATGGAAGCCAATAAAGTAGACATGATCAAACCAAAATCATGATAAAAATGTTCCTTGGGTGTATATGGTAAGTGTTGACCATGTGGTGCAAGTGGATGCCAACTATCTAGGCTAGTAGGTAGGAATTTAATAAAAACTAATTAAATATTGTATCCTAAGTTATGAAGTGGATTTATTATATTTCAACACCACCCCTTTAAGTCTTAATTTATGATGTTTATGTGTTAAATAATAAAATGCATATGTATGCACATAGGTGTATACACGACCCAACAATAAGGCTATGGTGACCCTTTACAATTATTCATGTCACGAAAAGCTGTGGAAAGAGGCAAAATCACATGGGGAAAATCCTCCATCAAGAAAGGACAAGCAACAAAATTTGAAATATGTCTTCTGTATGTACTTATCTTCACTTTAATGAGTTGAATGAATTTCCTCTGGTGAAATAATTTGATGAAGAAATCATGAAATCCATGATCATGGGATAGAGTGTAGAATCTACAAGAAGGAAGAGGAGAGACTCCTTGTATCTCATCATATAATGAAGTAGGAGCATTATATCATTACTTCTTGCTTCTATCAAAATATGATCTACAAACAAAATCTAAAATGGAAAACATATATGTGCTAATCCTTCCCAAAGAGTACAAAAATGAAGACAACTAGTAACACAATCGGTTCCTTGTATTGATGCAAAATTATGATGTGAATCACATATATTTCTTCTAATTTGATGTAGAAATTTCCTACACCCGATATGAGGCTGAAAATACTATAATATATCATAAATATTATCATATGGAAAAATAGAGACAAGATCTTTAGTGTCTCCATGAAGATATAGGGTTAGGCTAGGAAAAGCATGAGCAACTAGAGAAAAGTGATGAGTGTAAAAATATGAATGATGAATGGACTTGAGATATGAACCATACGTATTTAGAATAGATCCAAACATGTGATATATAATTCCAATTATTACTAAGGTCATATGTAACCAACCAGTGAAAAATATGCAAGACTTGAAACCATTAAATTAAAGTAACAATGCACAAGAAACCAATGAAGAATCAACTAGTGAACTTGGGGTTTGTATAACCTTAGGAGTATTCATAGGTATGGTAGATGGCCTGTATTGTGGTATGTATGGTTTCATTACATGCATATAATCCCTCAAACATTAGTCTAAATCATAATTATGAGTAAGGAAGAGTTTCTTAAAGACAAGTCAGGATCTAGTGAAAAATCAGAATCATTGGGAGATGCATGTAGAAGACTGATAAGTGGATTATGAAATAAAGAAAAAATTATTTCTGATTTTTATATATCAGAAGATAAACCTATTTCAGAAATATGAGGAAAGGCTTTAAATATGGAACTCAAGGCATAGTTTATATCACCTTGGAACTGCACACTATGAGAGTGTTCTAAAGAATCAACAGGCTTCTCTGGCTCATTTGGAACTTCAATGTTGTGCTTATCAAGAGGCTAAGAGATGATGTACATATTCTTATTGAAACATTTATTTTCAGGATGAATCCCTTTCTACAATAAGAACACATGGATGTACTTCCTTTCTTATTGACTTTCTTCATTGAACCTTCATGCGTAGGCTTCGAACTTTCATCTTCATTATCTCCCTTTGTCTTCTTCTCTTTCACAATTTTATTTTCTTTGGAGTTGATATTCTTTATTCCTTGAACAGTGAGAGCATGATCCTTTCCATTGAAATATCTAAGAGAACCCATCTATATCAATTTATCTTGATCCTTTGCAATTGAATCAAAGAATGTACTCAAAGAAGGCATTTTCAAATTATGAATAACAAGCCTAGTAGCATGAAACGTAGACACAAAAATTGAGTATTCATGACCAAATTTTGATAGTATGGAAAGGATAAATTGATATTCCTTTTTTTCAATCTCACATTGCTTAATAAAAATAACAAGTGACTTGAATTTGGTGAATAGACCCTCAATAGAATTAAAAATGCTTGGACTCAATGAGAAAAACTCATTCTCGAACTGATGCACTCTTAAGTCATCTTGAACTCCAAAAAAAGATTCAAGTTTGGTCCATACTTCATTTGGATTGGTAAAACCATCTAGATGAAAGAGTAGATCAAGGGATATAAAGAGAAAAAACAATCCCTGGGCTTCACCCAATATTTTATGCCACTGAGCTTTCTCAACAACAGAATTTGGTTCATTTTATAAAGTCATAGAAACTATATAGAGTCACTTACTGCGCAATAGAATGTCATTTTGGGTTTCCATTCTTGATAGTTGAATGGATCCAGGATCATAGCTAAAGAAGAGTGCATACTAAGATGTTGATGTGCTCAAAAAGAAACTCTCTGCAACCTACACAAATAAAACTAGGAGAAAACCTTGTAAGCTTAATAACAAGCTATTCTCCAGAGAAAGATAAGAGATTGGATGTGCTATGATAGAGATAATAGATAGCCCCTCATCTCCGTTGAACTTAAATAGCCTTGCACTCTGATACCATGTATAAATTGTAGCTCTGATACCATTAGAAAAAGAGCCTTGATGCAAACTTGAAGATGCACAGAAGGTAGATCTTAGTACTAAGATAATTCTCACAAGTATGCACAAGGAAAACATAGAGAAGCATAAAGAGATTGAATACAAGACACATTAGAGGAAATCTCAATTTAAAATGGGCCTTCGAAAAATAATACAAATTCCATGTCATCATGAATTATCCAATCAAAATGGTTTAAAATTCGAAAAGGAAGCACCTCTTAAATTTTTTTACTATAAATATGGGGATAGGTATCATAAAAAAAAACTACTTTTTTTGTTCGTATTTTCGACATATCTCCATGTGTTTTTACTCAAATTTTGATCGGAAGAGATCATTGAATGTAGAATTAAATTACACATCCAGCAAGTACCCACTTGGCATGCTTTTGATGTTCCCGCTACCCCAAACACAAGAAATACCTGAAAAATGTGATTGTGACATCATCATCATGTTTTTTCAGGTATTTCTTATTTTTTGGGTAGCATAGAATGTAAAAAGTATGTTGAGTTGGTAATCATTGGATGCAGAATTAATATCCACATCCAACGAGCTCTCTTGATCGAAATTTGATTGAAAACATAAAAAAGAAATGTCAAAAATACGAACAAAAAAGTAGTTTTTTCTTTTCTTCCTCCAAAATTAATAAATACTATTTTATTATTTTAACTATTATTTTATTAATTTTTCTTAGGAGGCCCATTTTCAGTTAAAATTTCCTCTAATGAGTGACCCAATGATTAATTGATTATTTAATCAATGAATTGATTGATTAACCAAATACTTGATTGATTATTACAATAGTAATACATCCTTATAAACGAAAATTGATTTGGTGGAAGATAACTCATTCTAGCTCATAAATAAAACTTAGAAAATATAATAAACCCCCATAGGTGGATAAAGAACTTTCCAAATTAGTCAAGGACCTCACGGATTAAATAAATCATGAGAGATTTGTCATGAATTGTGGAAAGACATGTTAATCTTGGAATATGGAGATAAAATAAGGGAGGATGGATTGGAAACAAAAAATATATGTTTTATAGTTGACTAGCTTTACCTTATCCATAGAAAAGATGGAATAAATCACAATAAAGAGAGAATCTGTAGGAAGGAACAGTTACTAATTCTGGTAGTCAATAAAGTAGACAAGATCAAATCGAAATTAGAATAAAAGTGCTCCTGGGGTATACATGGAAAGTGTTGACCATGTGGTGCAAGTGGATACCAACTATTTAGGCTAGTAGGTAGGAATTTAATAAAAAAATGATTAAATACTTTATCTTAAGTATTGAATTGGGTTTATTATAGTCGCACACTAGACCATACCAAAAACTAGTTTTCACGAAAGTAGCCAATACATAGTATAATGTGAGCATAATTTATAGTTTTTCAATAGAAAATTGAGAATAATTGTTCGAATTGAATTCATAAGAGTCTTAAAGGCTTTGTTTAATGTTGTCTTAGTTGTGACTTTGAAAAGTGATTCTATTCCCCTCATTTAATGTGTTTTGGATTAGATTACCATTTTTAGAGCCTTTGGTATGTTGATTTATGGGTTCTAGCAACTGGAAAATAATGTAATATAAAAGTTTTTTTGAGTTGTTTTTGGAGACTATTTTGATTAATGAAAAGAGAACCTATTTTTTAAGTTGAGCCCATGCTTTTTTCCCCTTCATTGGTATCAGAATGAGAGGAGGGTCACAAGCTTGGATGTTGGAGAGTAGAGGCATGGGTAAATTGATTCACCGGCCAATGAGAAAACCATCCTCCATGTGTGTTAGAACCTATTCACTTCCATGTGATAGTATGAACCACTAGTTGAGGTGTCCTTGGGGAAAATATCAATGATATCTTGAAACACAACACAAAACAGAGTGATTTCCCACATCATCTTTGAAATATATGAGAGGTGGACAGTGTGTTTATGAAGTTGTTCGAGATAGATGGGAGGTTACAAGAAAAACAAATACAAAGGGCCACAACATATGAGAGGGTTGTGTAGGGGCTTCTAGAGATAGAGAAAAAAATTGCGAGTAGTTAGAAAAAGGAGTGGAAGTCTACGTGAGGAGTTGGAGATTGAAGAAATCCCCAGTATAAGGAATACAAAATTGGGTTAAATCTTCTAGTGAATCATGGAAAAAGGAGTAGAATCTCAACAAGAGTAATCGACATAGAAATTTGTATTCTTCATCTTTTTTTCTTGTAAGCCATTGTATCCTCGTTTATGAAAAGATATTTTGTAGAACTCACTTGAGAAGAAATATGCATGATTTAAAAAAAAATTAATGTGATATGTTGTATGTTTAGCATAAGCATTGTATTTTTTGTATTTATGAGGATGTGGTCTCGAGTTTGTGGTACGAGTACATTATCCTCAAGGACTTTTTCTGACATTGATGTATATGTGATGTTTATTTTTTGGTGTGGTGTTTAAAATTATTGTTTATGTTGATGGGATGTAACCCTATATGGTTGATAGTTGCTTGATTAGTGAGTTTTCCGTTTCTTTGATCCTATTGAGGTCTTAAACTTGAAGTGAATTGTTGATAGAAAGGGATATAGGATGTTGATATGGTTAATATTATTGAAAGGAGCATGCATCCATGTCAAGATGGCAAATGAAAATTGCATTTGCAAAAAACATTGGGTACAAAATGATCCATAAAGAGGATTAAAGTAAACTTTAAGGATCGGTCATTTATTTGATAAAAATAAATTGTAGAAAAGAATGGAAGAGATGTGTTACAAACGGAGTGAAAGGTGTAAAAATAAAGTATTTTGAAAATGAAGTTGTATGACACAATTGTGAATGATTGAGGATATTCCTAAAGAATATATAATTACATGAAGAAAAAAGCAATCAAGAATAGGGGCATATGAATAAAATTTAGAATAATAGAGGCAATATGAAGAAAACCACTTGAAAACAAGAATAAAATCAAAATTTTCATAAGGAACTCTACGAGAGAAATATTATCATAACACAGGTAGACAGAACGAATATTATGGTCAACTAATACCTTAGACAAGATGAAGTGGAATATGATGAATAAATTATTGTATATTGACTAAATGAACAAGTTTAGCCTTGGCTTGCAAGGAAGATGTTGATGTTGAAAATGGTGAGCAACTCATGCAATGTTTGTCAAAGTTGAATGAATTTGAGCAAAGAGTTTGTGAATATGAATATGATATAGCTAATGAAGCTAATATTCTCGCTAATCTTATAACTTCAAATATGAATAATCGCAAAGAGGAGAAGCAACAACCATAAACTATGATGAACTCCTCAAGTAAGAGGGTATCCATTAGGATGTTTAGGAAGAAGAGATATTGAAGAGCGTAATCATCAAGACAATTGATATGTTTGAAAATCATGGTATTTTTTTTACTGTGCAAGTATAATGAAGGTAGAAGTAATCCTTGTTGATGTTGCAGAACATGAAAGTGAAATTGAGAACAAAGTTAAAAATGAATATGGTTGCAGCCATGCATAAGTTGCAAGTGAAGAAGAAAGAAACCACATTAATGCAGCATATGAAAAAGATAAATATGTTGGTAAAGTAAGTAAAGAAGAGTACAACTTTAATGCTAACCTTAAAGTGAATTTTTATGAATATTTGGAAAACATATTGTGCAAATAAATAAAAAAACAATGATCTGGAAAATGTCAAAGCAGAACTTGATGAATTTTATGAACAACCTATATAGTAGCGTCGTTTATAACTTGTATACATGATGAAAATTATTGAAGCAAACATGGGTTTTAAGGACATACAAGAGGAAAACAAACTTGAAAGTGTTTACATGTTAAATGCATATTATGTGGATCACACAAAGCATAAATTTTACAGTTATATGCATGAAAAAAAGATCCTCTATGAGGATGGACACATTTATAATAAAGTTAAGGTTTATGGGTTCCCGCAAGAAGCTGCTACCCAGTTATGATGCAATGCGAGCATGCTAGTGGAAAAAAATAGCAATGTGCATGCAACCTTAGACGCATGCACGCGTTCTTTCTTTGGCAATGGCGAACCTCAACCTCAAATTGCCAATGTCGAAAATAGGAGCGTGCACACACACCTAATGACATGCATGCGTGTATGGGTACACATGCGTATTTGGATGCACACGTTTGTTTTGTGCATATGCATACATGGACGTGTGTGCGTCCCTATGTTTAAAAAAATAGTGAAAAGTTTTTATTCATTCACAAATGACTTGCGATCGCGCAAGCTATCCGAGAATGACGTCCAAGGAGGCCAAAATGATACCCACGAAGCCCAAAAGAAGTGTCCAAGTAGCCTAAAACAACACCCATGACATTGGAGTAAGGTAGATGGAATATTTTTTGCATATTTTTTTAATGTTTTTTATTATTTTTCAAATAAAATATAAAATTTGCAAATGAATTGAAATGGAAAGAATTTGATATTGTAGATACAAATTACCTAAACATAATGACAAATACCAATGAACCATCTGAACAAAGGAGTGAAACAACCAATCAGAGGACCCAGTAAACACTGAATTAAACAAAGAAAACCCCGAAAATGGATTTGGTGAACCACCAAAAAACCACGAAGATGAATTACATGGGGACTTAAACCAGTTAAGAGGATTGAGTGATGAACTGAAGAACACCGAGGAACCCTCTCAGGTTTCCCTTGCCACATCACTACAAAACATAATAGATTCTATCAACATTGTCCATAGTGAGATAACCAATTTGGGTCAATAAAAGGATCAAATGAGAGAACATTATGGCACTTGTATATCTAAAGAAGATATAAAAACTTGAATATCACAAAATCCCAACCGTGGAGCTAATTTACAGATCCGAGAATAGGACAGCCTCCAAATGTGAGGAAGAGGTGAGTTTCCATGGATTGGTGTAACTACCAGCCATGGAGAGAAAACTAGAGGAAGTGATGGTTCATGGTTTTCTAGAAGCCTCCATGCAACAATGTTGAGGTCCCACAGTATTTTCTCAGGAAACTGTTGGCTTAGTTTGTGTTAGGGTTTCGTGTGAACTACTTTGACATCACCGAGTTCAATGGCATCAGTTTTGACTCATCCCAAGATCAACCTCATGCCCGCCAGAACCCACTCAGAGGAGCTCCTACACCTAGGTGAGAGAAAAACTCTCTTGTTCAACCCCTTGGGTTAGGTAATGGGCTAGATGAGATCCATGAGTCCATTAGACATGCCACACGAAAAATTCTTAGGAATACCACATTTGTGGCTATGTCCCCACAAATAGAGTAGGACCACCCCAAGAGACACACTTCTATATGGTATACTGGAGGTGGGGGTAGGGAGAGCAGCTACAAGTGGTAGCCATGATGATCCATCCAGGTCGATGGGACCAGTTCCACATTGTTTTTCTCATTTTGGGTATCCATGCCATGTTCCCATGTAAGAGCATGCCACAAAGAGATACCTAAACCAGGTTAGTTATTGTTTTATTTAATGTTCAAGTATTTATTATATGTTATGCAATCTCATAATTTCTAATAAATTTAACTTAGAATCAGATGTTGATGTATTGATTTTTTTTAATCTATAGCTATCCAGTGTTGAGTCTCCAACACCTAGGTGGGGGGATGTTGGTTCCTTCAACCTAGATGGATCTAGGGTAGCTATAGAGGACATTGTGACACCATACACATAGGTAGTTTTCTTTTAGAAATTAAATTTAATGTTAGTAGTTAATATTGTTTTCCAATGTATTTAAAATTTACTAATTGAATATAAATACTTTTGTGTTTGGACAGGTGGTCGCAACAGTCAGTGACCAGCCATCCCTGTCAGGGATCGGGAGATCCCCTCGTGAACAGGTGTTGTGTAATAAAGTATAAATTTAATTTTAGTTTTGATGGATTATATTTCTATAGTTATATTTTTTATCTACTAATATACAAGTCCATGAATATGTATGCGCGTCCGCGTACATAGGCATGTCGGTGTCACTATCTCTCCATCAACTGCCTTTTTCCCACCATATATGCCAGGTGTAGCCCCTGGCATACATGTCCCTTTTCTTGCATCCATCACCAACCTATACCATCCATCCCTTGCCTCCCATCCACTACCACACTTCCATCAAGCTCCCCCTTCTTCATCATAGACTTTGCTCACTCCTCCCCACGGCCCCACCCATCCACCCCCTCCCTTGCAATTTCCCATGTTTCCACCCTCCCCCCTCCGACCATGATACACCATCGATCCACATTCCCCCACCACCCTAATTTCCTCTTCCACGGTGGCCCATTCAATTCTACAGGTAGTTGGGGTTTATCATCATACATCACCACTTTTCCCTCTCTAGTCCATGCCCTCTAGTTTTGTACCCAACGTCGATGTGGGTGCATCCTCTATTGTGCCATCTACCCCAGCATCAGAGCAGGTTGTCTAGTGCACTGATCCACCTACCACCATTGAGGACTAGTTGATTGATCCACCTTCCATCCCTGAGGGCTAGCCAATTTCTCCACCTGCTCGACCCTAGGACCAACCTGTTGTATTCATGGTGAGATTGATTTTTTTATGAAAATATCATGCAATATTAGTGAAAATTAACATAAGCAGTAAATTGTATGATTTATCTTACTTTCTAAATGTTTTAGGGTGGCATTGCCGAGAGACTTGGATCATGGAGGAGGGTATCCCGCTCACCACTTATGGTCTCATCTGAGGTAAACTATTTAAGATTTGAAAAATTAATTTTGATTTTGAAATTGTGTTTTATACTTGTATAATTACATATAGGAGTTTACATTTTATTGTTGTTGTTTTGGAGCCTAAGGGGAGGTGGTCAAGGTGGCCAGAAGAACCGAGCGTCCTCTAGCTCGAAGAAGAGGAAGATCAATTTTTGATGTGCACCTGGGAGCTCTAAGGGTGGGAAGGAGAATCGAGAGACCCTCCTATGTATACTAGCCATGATGTTGCATTTTGGCATCTTTTTCCATATTTTGTATAGGGAACGAGTTGCCATTGTATGGACATTGGGAACGATGTTCCATTTTTCACTACTGTTGTTAATGATTGGAAATTTGTGTATATGAATATATCATTTTGCACTAACTTATATTACTTTTCCTTTGATTACATGTTTGCATACATTATGTTTAATACAATAGTAGATTGATGTTTATGTGCTTGCAATACTTATTGTTGACGAAGCAATAAAGTATCTGTGTTCACAATAAAATGATTACATTTTTTAACATTGTAGGTTAATTAACAAAAAAGATACACAACTTCATAAATGTGTACAATAGCAATGATAATTTTAAATAAAAAATACTTGTTCTTGAAAAACATACTGCAAATACCTACCTTGTCCCTTCACCCCTCATCCCTTCCATTTGTTGTCTCCGCTTACCATACTTAGCTTTGTCCTTGTTATTATTAACCTAAACCCTAAGGACCTAGACCTAGCTAGACACCTAACCTAAAACCATAGCTTTCTACCCTTCCAAACCCTTCCTCCCTTCTCCATATCCTAACCTACCGACTTACCTTTCAACCTCACCTCTCTCATTTGTTAACCCTAAGCTTCGAATCTCATACTCCTATCCTCAAATTATAGGATCAGACCTTGGTCCCCTTGAAAAAACCCTTCTCTAGCCTTAGCATCCCTCTTAGGACTCTACATATCATTGACATTTACATCCATACATAAGAAGTTTTAACTGTGATCTACAAGTACATTTGCACTACTAAAATACCAAAAACACCTCTAAAAAACATGTACAAGATACCATCTTTGTTGAGGACTATCATATAGGTACTTGTTGGCACTCTTGTCTTGACTAGAAATTACTAGTTGGGATAGTCATAGTAAAATTTGTCTCGGCTGGAAAATACATTTAGTTTGACAGTCCCATTCATTGACCAAGTTGGAATTGACAATACTTGTAGTCCACTTGCATTTACCTAACAATTTTATTCCTAATTGCAAACTTGAAATTGACATAGCTATTACATCTTTACTTTGAATGGAAGTAAGATTTTGGGACAGTCATACTTGGCTGAAAGATATCATTGGTTTGACAATCTTATTCATTATCCAAATTGGAATAAAAAGCACTTTTTTTACTTTGGTATTTACAGAGTAATTATTGTCTCATTTTGCAATCTAGAAATTGATATTGGAATGATGTTCTCTTACTATTTCATAGTATTGATGAGCAAAGAATCATATTGAACATGACTATTGTTGGCTAGAATTTGTTACATCTACTTGGCAAACATTGATTTTGATAAATTTGACAGTTTATATCATTTGAAGATGAAGTTGACATTGCTTACTCTCATTGAATACATATATATTTGTTATGCTATGGTTGAGCACTCGCAATTTTAATGATCTCTTTTACTTGTAGATTCGGCATAGGATAACTGGAGTTTAAGGGTTAGCATGCATAACCTAGGGATTAGAATCAATGAGGAAACCCTAACCCTAACTCAAGTTTAAAGGTTATCATGCATAACCTAGGCTTTAGAATCTATGAGTAAACCCTAAACCTAGGAGGGAAACCCTAAAACCAACGCTACATAACCATCTCTTGTGGAATATTATTAAGTAACTTTTGGTTTGTATATCAAAATGCCTAGGATTGTATTCATATGTCACATATTCTTTATACACTAATAAAATGACATACTCTTTACAGTTTATCATGCACAAATTGCACAAGTTGATGTTAATCAATGGGGAAAAATTAACCCTAACAAGAAAACTATTTTGACTTGGATGGAAATGATTCTTAGTTTGACAGTCCTATCTTCATGAAAAGTGGATTGCTTGGGATCTATGTCAATGTACGTCGGTTTCAAAATATGTTGGATTTGTACGATATGATGATAATGTCCCATCAACACCACTAACATGCTTCAACAACATGCATAATTGAAATGAAAATTACATCCAATGTTATTCGCAATCACCCAACCAACCATTAAATAAAATATTGAATCATCCAGTAGTGTTTGACCTCCCTCTTTCATAAGAAATATTCATTATGTTTATTGGATTGAAAGCATAATTCTAGGTATATGGTCTATTCTATATATATGGTTTATTCTAGATACATATATTCTAGGTATACGGCCTATTGGTGTTGATGTATTTCTAACTTCGGAATGTATTCATCTATGTATCTTACGTATTGTAACCCGATGTTTATTCTGGGATGTATCTACAATGTAATTGAGTCATGTTGTCATGCCCCGATGTTCTGATTGGGAGGATCAATAATGTAAACAATTCATGTCAATTCATTGTGGGTAACCCTCCGATTGTCTAAGGGTTAAATTCCCTGTAGTTCCAGGGCACTAGGGTTATTAGACTCTCCTAGTAGAGATCAGCTCTGGTAGGGTTTTAGTCATGTCAGGATTAGTATAAATAGAGAGATGGACTCTCTATTTATCACACAAATAATACACACTCAAGTGTAGCGCATAGTTGAGGAAGGAGAAGACACTGGGGCTAGACAAGAAAAATGTCACTGCTATTGGGAGATCACTTACTATTTTGGTGCTGATTCTATCTCTGAGGAAGGTGCAAGGTTTTCTCCATTTATGGTTTCCCCAAGGAAAAAAATTGTGTCCATTGTCTCTTGTGTTTGATTACTGTACTTGTTATTCTCTCAGTTAAAGATCCTAAATAATGCTAGCTTAATGTTGAAAAACTAACATGGTATCAGAGCTAACCTGAGAAGAAGACACTGTGCAGCTACAGGAACTAGGGATTCCTATTTTATGGATATTCCTCCACAAATTTTCAGCAAAAGTAAGGTGGAATAACTCTCCTCCTTAGGGCGCATTTTCTATCGAAGCAGAATCCAATTCTGAGGTTTTTCAGTTTTGGATCTGACACTGTTGCCGAAAATTAGGGCTTTTCATAGAAGAGGAATTTTTTAGTGAGCCCAATCCTGGATTGATATCCTCCCCAAAATAGAAGTTAGGGATAAATTTCAAGGAATTTGGGTGGACATATCTCTGGAAAAGCAAAACCTTAATTTGCTCCTGATCTAGTACTGCGTGATTTCAGCTTCAAATCCAAATCTGACATCTTGACCTGGTAAGATCTAAATCTCTTGTATTTCCATTTTAGGTTCTCAGTTTAAGATGTCTCATCATACCAAGCTTGATGAAAATCTTGAGGGAGCTGATAAATTCCAAGCTTGGAAGTATAGTATCTTCCCGGTCCTAGAAGAAAATGAGTTGGACTCCTACATCCATGAGGAGGTTCTAGTTCCACAGGGAGATGAGGCAAAGGCCTTACACACGAATAATATGGTTATGGAAAAGAGGATCATTGTTGATTCTATCAAGTATCACCTTATCCCACAGGTTTCCTCTCTCAAGACACCTAAAGCTATGTTTTATTCCCTAAACAAATTGTTTGAAGGGAAGAACATAAATCGAAAGATGAATCTGAGGAATCAATTGAAGAATGTGAAGATTCAGAATGTAGATACCATCCAGTCTTAATTCAGAAGGGTTTCTCAGATCAATGAACAATTAGAAGCTGTAGATGAAGAAGTGGAGAATGTAGATATTGTGATGAAAACTCTGAATGGCCTTCCTAGGTCGTGGGTTTCATTAAACCAATGAATCTATGCCAAAAAGAAGTTAGTCAAATTCAGCAAACTATGGGAAGAATGTTTCCAAGAAGAAGCATGGATAGCAGCTCGAGAAGAGAATATGGGAAGTGAAGATCAATCTCTCACAGTTCACTCCAAGAAAGGCAGAAGAAGTGCTCATTGCCCCAAAGGTAAGAATCCTCATCATAGAGATAACAATAGAAAGAACCTATCTAGATTAAGATGTTATACATGTGATGAAATAAGACACTTTGCAAAAGACTATCCTAAGAACAAGTTCCACTCTCAAAATAAGAAGGGGAACAAAATAAGACATCATGTTCATGCTGCAGAGGGTGATGAACCATCCAACAAAATAACCAGATATGAAAGTGAAGATTCTTCAAGCGAGGATGAATATGTTTTGATATCTGCTCACACAAGTAACATTACTCATGGAATTGATTATTGGCTTATAGATAGTGGGGCTTCCAAACATATGATTGGATTCAAGGAATCCTTTGTGAGACTGTTAGAACATGAATCACCTCACAAGGTGAAGCTAGGAGATGACTACCAATATCCAATAAAAGGTAGTGGGGAATTGTTCTATAAACTAGACTCTGGAAAGTCTCTAAGAATGAAGGAAGTATTGTTTGTGCCAGGAATCAAGAAGAACCTCCTCTCCATATATGCATTAGATACGAAAGGAATGAGGGTTGCACTCATAGATGGTCAAGTCATCATGTGGCTAAGAGGAAATACTAGTGATGATGTGGTGGTGATTGGAGAACAATAAGGAGGATTATACAAATTAAAGGGCCATCCAGAACAAGCATTGGTCAATGACATAGTAGAGCCAAGCAAACATTGGCATAGAAGGCTTGCACATGTGCGTTATAGAGCACTGCCAATTGCAAGCAAAGCTGTTGAAGGTCTTCCATAATTCCAAGAAAAAGATGATGGGGTCTACAAAGGATGTGTGAAAGGAAAGAATACAAAGAAGACATTTCCTAGTAGCAAAAGCAAAGCCAAAGGAATCCTAGAAATCATCCACTCCAATGTATGCGGTCCTATGTCATCAAATTCACTAAGCGGGTATGCATATTATGTTTCTTTTATTGATGATTTTTTTAGGAAGACATGGGTTTACCTCATGAAGAACAAAGATGAAGTATTCAAAAAATTCAAGGAATTCAAAGCCTTGATCAAGAACCACACTAAAAAGAAGATCATGACTTTTTGATCAAACAATGGCAGAGAATTCACTTTGAATGAATTCAAAGAGCTATGCAAAGAATCATGGATTAAGAGGGAGTTGTCCACTCCTTATAATCCACAACAGAATGGGATTACAGAACAGAAGAATAGAACTATCATGGAAGTTGCAAGAGTTATGCTTCATGATCAATATCTTCTTATTCATCTTTGGGTTGAAGCTTCCCTAACAGCAGTGTATGTACATAACCATACTCCACATAGAGTACTCGATAACAAGACTCCTGAAGAAGTCTTCTCCGCCAAGAAATCAGAAGTCAAACATCTTAGAATATTCAGCTGTCCTATGTACATACACATTCCAAAAGAGAAGAGAACAAAATTAGATCCTTCAGGAAAAAAGGGTATATTTGTGGGATACTCTGAAAGCTCAAAGGCTTATAGAATATATTTCCCAGGATATAAGAAGATTGACATCAGTAGGGATGTGACATTTGATGAAGAAACGACTTACATCAAATCCAGAAAGAGACCTGCTGAAGAACATGAAGAAGAAGAAGCACCCAGAATTCATGATACAACCATGAATGAAGAAACTCAAGAAGAAGATCAATATTTCAAAGAACCCCAAAGACCTGTTGATCCACCTCTAGAGAAGAATCCTCATAAGAGGAAACCTACTTGGGTACAAGAACTTATCCAAGATACAGAGAAATATGGGGCTCCAGAAGAGAATCATATAGAAAGAAAGAGGACCAGATCCTGCTCCGGCTTTGTAGCTTTAGTATGTGATTTCATTGATAAAGAAGCTTCCAGTTGTGAAGAAGCAGTATAATGGAAAGAATGGAAGGATTCTTTGATCGAATAATATAAATCGATCATGAAGAATGATGTTTGGGATGTTGTTCAAAGACCAGAATGGAAGTCAGTTGTAACTTCCAAATGGATCTACAAGATTAAACATGTTGTATATGGTAGCATTGAAAAATATAAGGCAAGATTTGTGGCTCAGGGTTTCTCTCAAAAGGAAGGAATAGATTATGAAGAAACATTTGCTCCTGTAGCCAGATACACTTCCATTAGATTGGTACTTGCTCTGGCTATGGTGACGAAATGGAAGATGCACTAGATGGATGTCAAGACTTCCTTCTTGAATGGTGTAGTGGAAGAGGAAGTGTATGTAGAGCAGCCACTCAGTTTTGAGACTCATGACAGGGATTCTCATGTGTGGAAATTGAAGAAAGACCTGTACGGTTTGAAACAGGCACCTAGGACCTGGTACGGCAGAATTGACATCTTTCTATCTAGTTTGGGATTTACCAAGAGTAAAACAGATTCCAAACTTTACTACAAGGTTGAATATGGCAACCCGGTGATGCTTCTACTATATGTAGATGATCTATTTGTGACAGGTACGGATGGGTTGATTGTTGATACGCAGAAAAATCTTGCTGCTGAGTTTGAAATGAAGGACTTGGGGATGATGCATTACTTTCTAAGTATGGAGGTGTGGCAGAGTACAGATGGAATCTTCCTTGGACAAGGGAAGTATGCAGGAGAGATCTTGAAGAGGTTTGGGATGGTGGACTACAAGGCTATGGCCACACCTATGGCATCGAACTTGAATCTCTTGAATGATACTTCATCAAATTCAGTTGATGTTATGATGTATCATCAGATGATTTGCTTTGCTATGAACACCTTGAGCCAGTTCCTCACAGATCCGAGACATGTTCACTTAATTGCTGCAAAGCATATTTTGAGGTATCTAAAGGGTATAGTTTATTATGGGCTCAAGTACAATGTGAATTAGAAGATTAACCTGGAGGGTTATGTTGATTCATATTTGGTAGGAAATTCCATCGATAGGAAGAGCACTCCAGGGTGTTGTTTTAGTATGGGATCAGGTGTGATCTCTTGGTTTATCAGGAAGCAATCTTGTGTGGCACTGAGTACAACTGAAGTAGAGTATCATTGTAGCTTGTTCAACTAATTGTGAGGCAGTATGGCTAAGGAAGCTACTATTTATTTTATTTGATCTCAAGTTGGATGATACTTGTATACATTGTGACAACTAGAGTTGCATGAAGTTGTCATAGAATCCAGTGTTCCATGACAAGTCGAAGCATATCAAGATCAAGTACAACTATATCATGGATATGGTGCAGAGGGGAGCAGTGAAGCTCCAATATGTTGCGACAAAAGAACAGATAGCTGATGTATTGATGAAGCCATTGGCTAGGCTGAAGTTCAAGTACTTTAGGGAGAATCTTAGTGTTTTCCAAATCGAGGTTTCCTCCAAGGGCAAGTGATGAGACCCATACCCATTTTGACATGGTGAGAGAATTGGTTCCTTCCATGGTTAGATGTACAGGCTGAGCCATTCCATCATTGTGAGAGGATTAGTTCCTTCCATGTTAGGTATGAGTGCTAGCCATTCTTTCAAGTATGAGAGATGTAAGGGAAACTTATATAATTCTCTAGGAGAATGGAGGCACCTAGTCAATTACTAGGAAAACTTAGTCTAGGAATGAGAAGCCATTCTGATGTGATAGAGGGATATGTTCCCACTTGATCAGATGTAAGGGCTGAACCATTTTGTCATGGCTAAATTATTAGGTTCCTTCCATGTCAGATATGAGTGTTGGCCATTCCGACGAGTAGTTTGGATGTAAGCGCAACTGCCATTCTCTAGGAGAATGGAGGAACCTGGTCAGTTACCAGGTAGCTCAGTCAAGGATTGGGGGCCATTCTAATGTGACTACAGGATTGGTTCCTACAAGATCAGATATCCGTGAAATCCCTTCCATCATTGTGATTAGAATGTGTTCCAACCTGGATGGATGTAAGTGCAGAGCCCTTCCATCATTTTGAGCAAGATGTGTTCCAGCTTGGATGGATGTAAGTGCAGAGCCCTTCCATCATTGTGAGAAGGATGTGTTCCATCCTTTATGGATGTAAGTGCAGAGCCCTTTCACCATTGTGAGTAGGATGTGTTCCATCTTAGATGAATGTAAGTGTAGAGCCCTTTCATCATTGTGAGAAGGATGTGTTATATCCTGGATGAATGTAAGTGCATAGATCATCCATCATTGTGAGAAGGATGTGTTCCATCCTGGATGGAAGTGTGGAAATATTCCATCGTTGTAAGCAGGATGTGTTCCAGCCTAGATGGAAGTACAGAACTCTTCCATCATTATGAGCAGTGATTGTTCCATCCTGGATGGATGTGAGTACTCTACCTTTCTGATGAGTAGGTCAGATATAAGTGATGAAGAATACCTACATGGAGGCTAGGCCTACAACCATCATGAAAAAGGGCTGGCTCTGTAGAACTTCCTATGACGAGAAGAATCATGAGATAGCACTTGTGATGATCTAAAATGAGTGATTATCCAAGTTCACTAATGATGCCCAGTGATGATCTAGATCCAGTGATGATGATCCAGCACTAATGACCCAGATCGAGTGATGATCCAGATCTAGTGATGATGTCCAGTGATGATCCAGATCTAGTGATGATCCAAATCTAGTGACGATGTCCCATGATGATCCAGATTGAGTGATGATCCAGATCTAAAGATGAAGATGACTTAAAGATGAAGATGATTTGAAGATGCAGATGATGAGATGATCCAATTGATACAGAGAAGAAAACGAGTGCTAAAAATTGTGTCGAAAGAATACCTTCCTAGTTAAGAGGGAGTGTTGATGTATTTGTAACTTTAGAATGTATTCATCTATGTATCTTATGTATTGTAAATCTATGTTTATTCTAGGATGTATCTATAATGTAATTGAGTCATGTTTTCATGCCCCGATGTTCCGATTGAGAGCATCAATAATGTAAACAAGTCATGTCAAGTCATTGTGGGTAACCCTGCGATTGTATCAAAGTTAAAGTCGTCACAGTTTCGGGGCACTAGGGTTATTAGAATCTCATAGTAGAGGTCGGCCATGGTAGGGTTTTATTCATGTCGGGATTAGTATAAATAGAGAGTTGGATTCTCTATTTATCACACAACTCATACACACTCAAGTGTAGCACATAGTTGAGGAAGGAGAAGACACTAGGGATAGACAAGAATAAGGTTACTACTGTCGGGAGATCACATACTATTTTGGGATTTTACTGTTTTGGTGATATTTCTATCTCTGAGGAAGTTGTGGGGTTTTCTCCATTTATGGTTTCCCCGAGGAAAAACACTGTGTTCATTGTCTCTTGTGTTTGATTATTGTAGTTGTTATTCTCTCAGTTAAATATCCTAAATAATACTAGCTTAATGTTGACAAACTAACAATTGGTTTCTAGTTAAGTGAGACCAACAAATATAATTATCTAAACCTAATGAGTTCATAAAGCTCTATTTTGTAGTTGTATGTGTAAATGTGTAAACACTATATTTTAGGTTGTGGTTTGTAGTTCATTAATCATTATATTTTTTTATATTTTTTCTTGTAGATTAGGTATATGTTCTATTTGTATATAAAAGAGTGAGACTAACATAGAATTTGATCTCTATGTGTTTGAATTTATTTCAATTTATGAAATGGTGATTCACTTGATACTTGTAATCCATGTATGTGTCTCTACTTCTATTTCATACAATTATTTATTATACTCGTAATTCACAAAGCCTTAATTTCTTTGTTGTAGTCAAGGTACATATCTTCTAGGTAAATGGTATATTGGTTTCTAGTTGAGTGACACTAACAAATCTAATTATCTAAACCGACTGAGTTCATAAACCTTGGTTTTCAGTTCTATGTCTAAAATGTGTGAACCATAGTTTTTAGGTTTGTGGTTTGTAGTTCACGAAACCCTAGCTATGTTGTAGTGTAGGTACATATATTCGTGGTATATGGTCTACTAGTTTCCAGTTGAGTGAGACTAACAAATATAATGATATAAACCTAACGAGTTCATAAACCCTAGTTTGTAGTTCTATGTCTAAATTTGTGAACCCTAGTTTTTCTTTCTATTTGTGCATGTAGCTTAGGTATATGGTTTAATTATTTCTACATAAGTGAGACTAACATATAACATGATCTCTATGTATTTGAATTTCTACTTCATAAAACCCTAGTTTTTAGTTATATATGTAAATTTATAAACCCTAGTTTTTAGGTTTATGATTTGTAGTTGATGAAACCCTAGTTTTTTTGGTATTTTCTCTTGTAGCTTAGGTATATGGTCTAAGTGGTTCTACATAAGAGAGACTAAAATAGTACATCATCTCTATGTATGGGAAATTCTTTCAATCCATGAAACCATAATTGGGTATATGCTTGTAATCTATTTATGGGATTTTTTCTTCTAATTCATACAATTATGTGTTTCTACTTTTAATTCATGAAAATCTAGTTTCTTTGGTGTAGTGTAGGTACATAGCTTCTAGGTACATGGTATATTGGTTTCTAGATAATGGCTTGTCAGGAGACTGACAGAGTCAATTATTCATCGATCGGACCTCAATTTTTTGAGTTAGGTTGAGTTGAAAGTGGCATGAAAATGTCGTTCGGCGACACTTGGTGACTCTCGATATGGGAGCAAAAAAAGAAACAGAGCAGAAATATTGCATGTCATTGGATCTAGAAAGTGTGTATGGGAAATGTTGATATGGGAACACTTCCAATATTGGTACAGTGGATGGTTTTGCATAGTTGACCCACCAATGTGAGAGTTGCAATGAAAGAAAGTGAGCAAAACCCTAGTTTATGAAACCGATGAACAATGAAGTAATTGAGCCATGAACATGTGGTGTAGAGGTCCCCTAGAGGTAACAACATGCCAGGAGAGAAATGAATTCAACAACTTGTTGATCTGATCACTAGTTGGAAAGTTATGTCGAGTTGGAAGTCGCATGAAAATGTCATTTAGGGACACTTGGTGGCTCTTGGTCCGAGAGTGAAAAACCAAAAGGAGTAGCTAGATTGCATGTTGCCGGATCTGAAAAGTGTGTTTGGGAAATTCTGATATGGAAACACTACCAAGACTGGCATGGTGGAGGGTTTTGCAAATTTGACACACCAATGCAAGATTTGCATTGAAGGAAATTGACAAAAACCCTAGTTTACGAAGCTGATGAAAAATGATGTCACTAGGCAATGAAAACCTGGTGGAGAGGGTCCAATAGAGGTATGGAATTTTAGGAGACTAACGGAGTCGATGGTTCATTGATCCAACCTCCATTTTTCAAGTTATGTTGAGTTGAATGTCGCATGAAAATGGGGTCCATGCAACCCTGGAAACAACACATTGACCCTACAAAACCATGTGTCAATTGGTCATGGGTAGCTTTACCATGGTTTCCATGCCCAAAAAGACCTATAGGAACTGACAGAATAAAAAATCACTGCCCAGTCTGGTTTTTGGGCCCCATTCTTGAATTGGCAAGGCTTCCGTGAATTACTTTTTCAGGGCTACTCCAACTCGCCATAGAATGTTTATTGGGGATCCAATGAACAAACCATCAGTTTTGTTGTGATTGTGGCATAATATTACGGCTAGGGCACCTCTTTCTTGACTTTGCATGTCCTGAGCATGCCTCTAAGCCAGGTTTTGAAAACTAGGGTTCACCCTATTGGGGTCCATGCAACCTTGGAAATGGTGTACCAACCCTGCAAAACCCTATGTTGGGTGATCGAGGGTGGCCTTCCCATGGAATCCATGCCCAAACACACCTACAAGAGCAGATGGATTCAAAAATAACTGTTCAGTTTTGTTTTATACCCCAACCTTGAATTCACCCACGCATCCCTGAATGGATTTTGCAGGCCTACTGCAGCTCACCATAGAACATTGACCAGGTATATGATCGATAAACTATCAGTTCTGTTGGGATTTTGGCATGGGATTATAGCCAAGGTGGCCTCCCCTTCGATGTTGCATGGACTAGGCATGCCTCCAGGAAAAATTATCTAAACTAGGGTTTTTCCCTAGTGGAGTGTAAGCACAATTACACAATATCATTCAATATATCCATCTAGATCCTCTCTGTTGCTAATTTCCTCCACCAATCGCTCATGATTTGAATGAGGAAATAATTAACCTACCTTGGTTGAGTTCTTGTTTAACATTGTCTGTAGATTCATGTTCCTTCCAACAATCAATTTTGTGAAGTGATAGACCACATAACCTGGTCCATAATCCATGAATACATGAACACTAGTTCTTCTTTATTTCCCATCTGGTGTAAGATATTCACCCTCAACCACCATAGAACCAATAGGAAATTCGTTTCCTTAATCATCAATCAATGATCTGTTTAGTATTTTCTTACCTTGAATGCATCCGGCGAACCAATAATATGTGTCACATTCATTGTGTTTCAAGGAGACAACTACATATATGTGTCTCAGCTATACAAGATATGATATATGGTCATAGTCTTTCAAAATCGTTGACCGACCCTACTCTAAGTGGGTTATTGCAGAGAACCATTGAACTATGGATTCTACATCTTTGATATGGGGGTTTCGGGTAAACCTCATCTCCTCCCTTCGTACTGTGTTCTTGATCCATGCCCCTTCATGCTCACCTTTTTTGTGCTTGGTATCAAAGTAGTTCCATATATGCGACAAATTGTATGTCTTATGTAACATACTCATCCATTGGAAGACTTAGGAATTTTTGAAGTGGCCCACACAACCATATGACCATATCCAATACGGATACATCTGTTTATCTCCCTCCTTTAGCTGATCATAGAAAATTTGAAAACAATGTTGCGCGTAATGCAGATCATGGCATCTATAATCACCTATGCAAAATTTTGCCTCCTTCAATATTATCCTGTTGTTAATTCTTCTCTCATGGCCATGCCTATACGTAATATGTACCATGATGCTAACTTTGTCGAAATGGTAATATTGAATATGAATTTCATTTTGTGTCTAAAGGGTGTCATTAGAGGAAATTTGAGGTCTAAAATGGGCCTCCTAAGGAAAATAATAAAATAATAGTTAAAATCATAAAATAATAGTTATTAATTTTGGAGGAAGAATGAAAAAACTACTTTTTGTGTTTGTATTTTCAACATATCTCCCTATGTTTTTACTCATATTTTGAGTAGGAGAGCTCGTTGGATGTATAACTTAGTTGCGCATCCAACGATTACCCACTTTGCATACTTTTAACAGACCCCTCTATCCAAAAAGCAAGAAATACTTGAAAAATGTGATGATGATGTCATCATCAAATGTTTTCAGGTATTTCTTGTTTTCTGGATAGCGAGGTCCATCAAAAGTATGTCATGTGGGTACTTGTTGGATGTGGAATTAAATTCTCATGCAACAAACTCTCCCACTTGAAATTTGAGTAAAAGCACAAGGAGATATGCCGAAAATATGAATAAAAAAAGTGGTTTTCTTTTATGACAAATATGTTAATTCAACCATTATGGTTGACTTATTTTATTGAAATTCTATTGATTCTTGAATTCCAACTCACAAAATTTATTGTTGGTGCGTTTGCTTATAAGGCCCATTTTAGACCCCAAGTTTCCTCTAATGAGTTTGCTACAAAATCCATAATTGACAATATGGTCCCAATTGGAAATATGTCTCTACATTTTCTGTATTGCTCATCCTATCATCATGCTACATGCACATGCTGAAATGTATACTACTCGGTTTTCTTGTAGAACTCTGTAAAAAAATCACATACCCATACTTGTTTCCATGAAAACAAGGTTCGTATTAGAATGTAACCTTTAAAGAATGTATATGTAGAAACTGAATGTGTAAGAGGAAAAACATGCAATTATAATTTGCACCTATGACTTCACCAATGCAATATTTTTACTTTCCTTTGCACTATCTGATTGATAGGTGTCGTACTTTAAGCTTTACAGCTCTATGGTCATACTGCCAAATTGATGCTCATTGCTTATATGAATGCAACGGTTCAAAATAGAAAACCCACTGCACTTGGAACAATTCCCATATAGACATGATTTTCAATAGTATTTATATCCTTCATGCCTCAAACACATGATTCTGACGATAAAATATCTCGATGCATTCGATGGTGTTACAAATTCATTGCAGCCCTGCTCAATGTTAGTATGCAAAACATAAAATATATGTTTATACGTGTCATACAAATATCCATATTCTACATGGTATCTATAATAGCATATGTTCTGATCAATGCATATACGAACATACCATGGTTTAGATTTCTCAAAGGACCTTTGGCCTAGCTTCAATTGTGTGTGCTCATTCCTAAATCTCTCATGGAGTTCAGTCTGCTTTTTGTCAAGGAAGTGTTTGACATGGGATTCAAATTCAGTAGAATCTTTTGTCATATTTAGAACATATCTTTGGTTAGATGAAGGTCTAGTATGATCATGCCAAAAAAATTCTACTGATTTCGTAACTGCATCAATTAGCTTCATATCTCGATGAGGCAACCTGCTGACAAAATAGCAACAATCTTTTCTTGCTAGAGTATGAATATTTTCTCTTATAATAGAGTACTTCTTGACAATTTTTCTATATAATTTAAGTACGTGAGAAGTGTGTGAAAAGAGACAACATTGCTGTGTGTAATTTCTTATAACTGATTTTGATAACACACAACGATCCGCACAAAGATCATTAGTATAAGTAGTCTTCCCAATCGCATTAAAATCAGATTGGAGATTTCTAAGAATATGATTGTTAGCCTCTGAAATTCTAACCATCTTTATGCCCAAATCTCTCCTAACAACAACTAAACAATTTGACTTTAACAAACATAGTAATAATTGACATTTACCTGCATCACCTTTGGATTTAAAATATTCCTCCATTAATTTTCTACATTTCCAATCGATAGTGCATTTGTGAAACTTACCTTCAAGGCCTAACAGACAACTTTCATCCACATGGATACTTCTAGGAGTCCTTTTTCTTGCTCTAGACAGTCAAGGTAGGGAAGGTGGACATGATCTACGAATACCAGGGATTCTTTGTTGTGGTGCTTCATTTCCATGTTGGTCCATATTAGGAGTGCGTTCGACATGGTTGTGTTCTTCTTGGAGAGATTTCAAATTAATCATTACTCCTATGTCCAACGCTTGATAGTCAACATCTCCCAATATATCTATGTCTTCAAGAGCTTCATCATGGATCATTGATGGATTGTTGGCTGGAGACTTTGTTGATGTTGGAAATCAAATTGGGTCCATTGAACGCAACCTCTTCACCCATGGTTTTGAACTATAGTTTTTTATGCCATCACCTCTATTAGCATCAGTCGTAGTATCAGTGGAAATTTCTGGACCATGTCTCACTCTATCGATTTCCAACCTAGCCTTTTCTCTTACCTCATTTTCATTTTCAATGGGAATATTCCTTATAGTTTTTCTTACTCTGGTATGTGATTTTCCCATCTCCAAAAGTTTATTTATTAAAACTATGAGGTCTACCCCTGCATAAGAAGCAACAAATTAGGTATTAGTTCCATTATACAAGAAACATGATGTGTTCCAACATAATTAACTAAATTACATATATGTTAGTATGTTAATTATTGGCATTGATACATAAATGCTGATTAAAGGTTTCTCTTTATGTTCAAACTAAAGTTTCATTTCTATACTCTATTTGATTCAAGTAAAGAAAGTCAAGTTTGCAGGTATTACAACTATAGGATTATGACTTCATTTGTGTTCAAAAAGTTTTGGAAGTCACAATAAGATGACTAAAATATTCTTTATTTCCAACACCTTTGGATGAGATGACAATACACACAATATGCCACATTAGTTGTGAGGGAAGACCCAAGTTGGTGTTTGGATGTCTTGTAAATAAATTGAATAAATTACACTCATTAATTTACACTAACTAAAGAGAACAAATTGAATAATTACATAATGAGGAGGTTGCAAATCCCCCCCAAAAAGGAGAAATCATTGAGGTAGAGGCATCATTGCTAAGCTCAAAGGAATTCTATGATAAATGTAGTATGAAGAGAAGTGCATGAAGAAGTTGTTGAACTATTCAATATGGACCCTCTCCCATGATTGCTTCCAAGGTTTTTATGCAAATTGAAGAGTCTCAAGAGAGAACCTCATCTATGCCATCCTTGTGGGAAATAAAAATATATTCATGTGCAAATGGTTATTTTTCTACATTGCATACTTCATCTTGTATAGAGAATATGGACAGCTTGGTGAAATATTCAATATGGACCTTCTCCCATGATTACTTCAAAGGTTTTTTTTTAAATTTAAGAATCTTAAGAGATAACTTCATCTATGCCATCATTTTGTGAAATCAAAATATATTCATGTGAAATTGTATATTAGTTAACATTGCGTTCTTCATCTTGTATGGAGAATATGAGACTTGTTTAGATGTGAAGTTGGGAATTATTCTTGTGAAATTAATTGTTTTCTATGAGAGATATATTTTTGTAGGAATATGATAAAACATAAATCAATGAAATGATCTAAAGGCTTGTGAATGAAAACAATTATTTACAATTAACCATACCTATTCAAAATGATCTCTTCTTGTAATGAAAAGTTGTAGCTTGAATGTACCCACTAACTCCCAAGACCACTGAAGATGTTTGTTAGATTCCAAGAGTGATCTTCTATCCAATAAATCAAAGAGTTTCCAATTGATGATTGAGTATGACCCAAATTGCAAATTTCAGGAGCATAAAAGGCACAAACAGTTGTAGAAAACCCGTGAAAATTGGTAGCAACCCCCAAAATACAGATCTTTATTTTTTTCTAACTAGAAATAGGTGCACGCACATGTATTTATGAGTGTGCAATCATGTATAAGAGTGTGCATGGGTCTATAAGAGTGTGCATGCGTATCAACGTGTATGCACAGAAACATGTGTGCATGATGTTTGCTAACATTTACAACATTTAATTACTAATTTTTATTCCATTTAATGACTAATTTTCTTCAATAATGTCTTGGTATTCATGCATGTATGAGTATTTTTACAATAGATTCTTCACCACTACTTTATTCTTAGGCCCATGGCTGCCATTATGAGGTCTTAGGCTCCTTCCTGTGGCTAGTCGAGGGTAAGGGAGGCCTCCAACAATGACCAAGGATGGGTGTCAACGTTGAAAAAAGGTTTAGTGGTGACCATGGTCAATACACATGGCCTCAAGCCATAGCCTGATAATAGAGATAGTGGCAACCATGGTTACGACAGTAGCAACAAT
This sequence comes from Pseudotsuga menziesii, assembly GCA_001517045.1. Taxonomy (NCBI): domain Eukaryota; kingdom Viridiplantae; phylum Streptophyta; class Pinopsida; order Pinales; family Pinaceae; genus Pseudotsuga; species Pseudotsuga menziesii. The sequence goes on from LPNX010258508.1 coordinate 192,453, forward strand.
GGTGTCCATGTTCAATAGCACATGGTAAATAACATTATTTCCAATAATACAATCCTCCTTCTCCTCCTCCTCCTCCTCATCATCATAATCATTGCAATCATCATCATAATCATCATAATCATTGTCACCATAGTCGTAGTCATTGTGAACATCATCATCATCAACATCATCATTATCATCATCATCATGATCATGATCATCATCATCATCATTGTTGTTGTCGTCATCCTCATCCTCATCCTCATCATCGTCATCATCATCATCATCACCATCATTTTTCACCATCATCGTCATCGTCATCATCATCCTCATCATCATTGTCAAAGTCATCATCCTCATAATCATCATTGCCATCCTCCTCCTCCTCATCATCATCATTGTTCATCCTTATCATCATGGTCATCATCATCATTCCATTGAAAATGATTGAAAATAAAATCAAAGAAAAGGTTAAACTAAACCTATAATCATCATCATCATTTTCCCTCATCATCGTCATCATCATCATCATCCTCATCATCATCATCATCACCATCACCATTATTGTTCATCATCATTGTCATCATCATCAAAATCATCATCATCATCATTATCATCACCGTCCTATTCATTGTCATAGTCATCATCGTCCTCATCATCGTAATCATCGTAGTCATAGTCATCATAGTCATCCTCATCATTGCCATCATCCTCATCATCATCATCATCATTGTTCCTCATCATCATCATCATCATCATCATCATCCTCATCATCATCACCATCATTGTTCATCATCACTGTAATCGGCATCATCATAATCATCGTCATCTTCATCCCCATCCTCATCATCATCATCATAGTCATCATCCTCATCCTCATCATCATCATCATAGTCATCATCCTCATCAGCATCATTGTCATCATTATTGTCGTCATCATCCTCACCATCATAGTCATCATCATCCTCATCATCGTAATCATCATCATAATCAGTGTCATCATAGTCATAGTATTCGTGATCATCATCATCATTGTCGTTGTCCTCATCGTCATCATCATCATCATCATCATCATCATCATCATCATCATCATAGTCATCATCGTCATCATCATCATCGTCGTCGTCGTTATCATCATCATCATCATTGTTCATCATCATCGTCATGGTCATCATCATCATGGTCATCATCTCCATCATCAACATCATCATCCTCGTCATTGTAATCATCATCATTGTCATCATAATCATCGTCATCGTGGTCATAATCATCATCATCACCATCGTTGTTCATCATCATCGTCATCGTCATCATCATCATCGTCATCATCATCCTCATCATCATCATAGTCATCATCCTCATCATCATCATTGTCATCATTCTCCTCCTCATCATCATAGTTGTTCACTATCATTGTCATGGTCATCATCATCATTCCACTTAAAATGATTGAAAATAAAATGAAAGAAAAGTTTCAACTAAACCTGTCATCATCATTATCATCATCATCATTGTTCCTCATCATCATTGTCATCATTATCATCATCATCATCATCATCACCATAATTTTTCATCATCGTTGTCATTGTCATGACCATCATGATCATCCTCATCATCACCATGCTCATCATCATCATCATAGTCATCATCCCCATCATCATCATTGTCATTATCCTCATCATCATCAGCATCATTTTTCATCATGATCATTTTTTATCATCATCGTCAATCCATTCAAAATGCTTGAAAATAAAATAAAAGCAAAGTTTCAACTAAACCTATCATCATCATCATTGTTCTTCATCGTTGTTGTCATCATCATCATCACCATCATTGTTCATCATCATTGTCTTCATTGTCACCATCATCATCACAGTCAACATCATCATCCTCATCCTCTTCATCATCATCATAGTCATCATCCTCATCATTATCATTGTCATCATCCTCATCATCATCATCACCATCATTGTTCATCATCATCATAATCATCATAATCATCATCCTCATCCTCATCATCGTCATCATATCCATCATTCTCGTCATCATCATCAACATCATCATCATCCTCATCATCATCACTATTCATCATCATCATCATAGGCATCATCATCATTCCATTGAAAATGCTTTAAAATAAAATCAAAGCAAAGTTTCAACTAAACCTATCATGATCATCATCAGCATTGTTCCTCATCATCATCATCATCATCAACATCCTGATCGTCATCGTGATCATCATCATCACCATCATTGTTCATCATCATTGTCATCGTTGTCGTCATCATCATCATCATCATCATCCTCATCCTCATCATCATCATTTTCATCATCCTCAACATCATCACCACCATTAGTGTTCATCATCATCATCATCCTCATCCTCATCATCATCATCATATTCATCATCATCATCATAATCCCCATCCTCATCATCAGCATCACAGTCATCCTCCTCCTCCTCCTCCTTCTCATCATCATGATCATCCCCATCCTCGTCGTCATCGTCATCATAGTCATCACCCTCATCGTCATCATGGTCATCATCATCATCATCATCATCATCATCATTATCATCACCATTGTAGTCATCATCATAGTCATCATCATCCTCATCATCATAATCATCGTCATCATAGTCATGCTATTTGTGATCATCATCATCATCATCATCATCATTATCCTCCTCCAGTCCTCCTCCTCGTCATCATCACCACCATTGTTCATAATCATCATCATCGTAATCATCATCCTCATCATAATCATCATAGTCATCATCCTCATCATCATCATTGTTCATCATCATCATCATGTTCATTATCATCATTCCATTGCAAATGCTTGGCAAAGTTTCAACTAAACCTATGGGTGCATGCGTGTTTAAAGCATACGCACTTAGAATCTTGATCGTGCTTCTATCGCATGCGCATTACTTTTTAAACTACGCGCATGTGTGATTTAAATTTAGAATTTTGGCGGGCACCTTTTTTCCAACCTACATGGTGGATGACTTGGCTATTTTGGTTTTACATTCGGGTTTCCAAACCAAGTGGTTTGGACGGTCTTATGACAGAAAACATGTTTTGTACCACTTCTCCTATTTTGTGCATGATTTTGCATATGCCACGCTTGTCCACTGCTAATGAAAATTCACACACTTGTGTAACCCTATCTGTAGATTCTGAATATGTAATTTTTATTTAAATATATTATGCTTTTATATTTTTTATTTAACTTTAAATGGATGAACATCAATCTAACACAAAAGGTAGGCTATTTTCTTCGGCTATAACTTTTGATTGGCTCACCTATTTAGAAAATGGAAAAGATCCCACACAAGAAGACAAAAAGACCTACATCCTAAAGAAAATATGGTTCACTTACTATGTTAAGACCAAGATGTCGTGGACTAATGCTCGATAGAATATTTTTTAATGATTCTAATATTATACTTAAGTATAGTATTATAGGCGGCTGTTTTCGATTGAAAAAAACATGTTTATAGATAGGTAGGTGTCACGTCTCCATCCCTCCGACCAGCGAAGAGAACGCTACCATGGCGTTAACCATCCGGACTACCAGCCCCATGAACATGTGAATTCATAAAAATTCTAAAACAGAATGCATTGAGGTAGAACATACACAGATGCAATTATTTATCATGCACAACGGAAACAACATACATTTATACAAGCATTCATTCAACATGTCCATCATAATCATTAACAGTAAATATGGTTGCAGAAGTAAAAATGGACAAGATCACTTATCTTATGGAGAATTCATTCTACAACCAGCTACGTCACTGCAACGTTCCACCCAACCACAGGCCAACGTGCTCCTTAATCTCTCAGCAACGCTTCCACCCCAAGCTGGGCATGATTCTCCAAGGAGTAAGGGAACAAGCAGGCTTACACGTAGCCAAGGATACACAAAACACAGCTAAGCCAACACAGTTGGCTTAATCAAGCCATCAAAAAGACAGGAAAGGAAACATGGTCAGGTTTATCAGGCCATCAAGGAGTTGGGAATGGCTAAATGCTAAGCTAGGGAGCTCATTGCAGAGCTAAGAACACCTACACCAGAACTAGCCTGGCTTCTAAGACACCCACACACACCCAACACAAGGAATCAGTCCCTTCTCTGCTACACAGTCCCTCAGGCCCTGCATTCCCTTCCAGTGCTATTTAGGTGTTGTGGAGAAGAAAGCCAGCCATCTAGATTTGTCTATGTGGTTTCCAGCCACCAGGTTTATCAATAAACCCAAGCCCCCATCCCTGCTCCCAACACATTCCGAAGACCAACCATTGCACACGTGCAATTAATCAGCTATTACAGCTTAAATAGGGAAGACGACTCCAAAAAATCCATAGCAGCCTCAAAGCGTAATGAAAAACAAAACTCATGGTATGGGGAAAACAACAGTCCCAAAACGTGACAGTGAACGTGGGGGAAAACAATAGTCCCAAAACGTAACTAGTGAGCACAGCTCACAACATCGGGAAAATGACTTCAAATAGTCTGTGCGTGAGGGAAACTTGCACCAGACCCGAAATGTAAAGAAGACCACAACATTCACAACGTAAGGGAGACCACAGCAACACAGCAAATCTTGAGGAGAATGGTGGCAACCATATCTCATGGGAAGAACAACGGTTCCAGTCTCAACACCGAAATGACGGAAAATTACATGGTCTTACCAGTAATTTTCATCACTATGAGTAGGATGTGTTCCCACCTAGATAGAAGTCTTCCATCATTGTGAACAGGATGCGATTCCAGCCTGAATGAAAATATGGAAATCTTTCATCACTGGGAGTAGGATGTGTTCCCGCCTGGATGGAAGTATGCCTTTTTGACGAGTAGGTTAGATATAAGTGCTAAAGCCTTTTCACAGATGATAGTGATTTCCTATCATGCTGGTGAATGTGAGTGTTGGGCCTCTCTATTGTGATTGTAGTTTACTACATGATCATATGTGAGTGCTGGGCATGCCTTTCTGACGAGTAGGTCAAATGTAAGTGCTGGGTGAATACCTACCTGATGGCTAGGCCTGCAACCAGCATGAAAGAAGGATGGTTCTGTAGAACTTCCTATGACGATATAGTACACACATGATGATGACCAGGTGAGATCCAAATCGAGCTATGATCCAGATCCAGTTATGATGATTCCAAGAGATCCAGATCGAGTGATGATCCAAATTCAGCAGTGATGATCCAGATCGAGAGATGATCCAATTCTAGATCCAGATCAAGCGATGATCCAGATCCAGTCCAATGACGTTGATCCAGATCGAGAGATGATCCGGATCCAATGATGATGTTGCATGATGATCTAGATCGAGAGATGATCCAAATCTGAAGGATGACGATGACTTGAAGATGAAGATGACTTGGAGACTCAGAAGACTTGAGATGCGGATGACAAGATGATCTAGTTGATACAGATAATAAGACTAGTGCTGAAAATTGTGTCAAAAGAATACCTTCCTAGTTACGAGGGAGTGTTGATGTATTTGTAACTTCAGAATGTATTCATCTATGTATCTTATATATTGTAACCCGATGTTTATCCCGGGAAGTGTCTATTATGTATTTGAGTCATGTTGTCATGCCCTGATGTTTCAATTGGGAGAATCAATAATGTAAACAAGTCATGTCAAGTCATAGTGGGTAACCCTCCGATTGTGTAAGGGTTAAAGTGCCCGCAGTTCCGGGGAACTATGTTTATTAGACTCTCCAAGTAGACGTCATCCCTAGTAGGGTTTTAGTCATGGTGGGATTAGTATAAATAGAGATCTGGGATCTCTATTTAGCACACATCACTCACTCACTCAAGTGTACTGCATAGTTGAGGAAGGAAAGACACTGGGTGTAGACAAGAAGAAGACTACTGCTGTCGGTAGTGCATCTTACTTTTTTGGGGTTTTACATCTTGTGTTGATTCTATCTCTGAGGAAGTTGTGGGTTTTTTTCCATTTATGGTTTCCCTGATCAAAAACACTGTGTTCATTGTCTCTTGTGTTTGATTGATGTACTTGTTATTCTCTCAGTAAAGATCCTAACATAATGCTAGCTTAAGGTTGAAAAACTAACACTATCATGAACTAATAAACCTAGAAATGGTTAGTTGTTGCACATAATAAGCGAATCATGAGAGAAGTAAATTTGGTTTCTAAACCTGTGTATAACAAGAAATTATCAGAAAGGAAATGTTAACTTCCTGATCAGAAATAGTTGGTTAACTTGTGAATGTTGAATATCCTTAGCATACTACGTGGATGCTAAGTAAGGGTAGGACTTGAATTTCATTGTTGTTGGGAAGAGAATTCAAGTTAGGTACAATAATACCATTGTTATAATGTATCCTTTAAATGTAATTATTAGTGTGCAAGAATTTGGGTTATGCAACTATTTATACATCTTCATTGGCATTATTGATTTCTTATACATTTTCACAAGAACGACAACATTCCTTATAGTCTTTTTTCCAAGAAAAGGGAACTAGACGGCTTATGAACTTGGACTACAATTCAGCTAAGGTAAATAGCATGATGTGTTGTACCTAATATTACGGGTTGTACAGAAAGAGTGCACCTATATAAAGGCTCGCACTCTGATGAACTAGAAAATGTGTACGATAGGACATAAGTAGCTGAGAGAGAGAATTATGTTTTACCTTGAATTACTAATGATATTGGAGTTTCTGTATCCCTAGCATTGCCACTCATGAATGTGGAGTAAAGTTGGAATATCCCTTCACTAGAAATTATCCAAATATAGACAGGTAAGGATGCTTGAAGATATTGATACTGAAAATAATTGATGAATGATTGTATAATATTATATGCTAACATTGCAGGATATGCTAGGAATACTACCAATCAGAGTTGGCTATTGGTAAAAATAATTCAATGCCTTAATTAATGAGGTTAAGTATGGGTGATGTCTTACTTATTATAAATGGTCGAATCTCAAGTTTTATAACCAAGGATTTAACTGTGGATGATGTTGTTTACATACTGACATTGCAGGCTTCATCAGCATTATGACCACTATTACAATCGACGTACATTATGGTATATAAATTCGCCTGCATATATAAGTTGCGCTCAATTTCTCAAAAATAAGTAAGAAGTAATTTTTCTAGATGAATTATAGGGTTATATAACTACTGAATGATGATTAAAATCGCTGCAAATTATAAAAATTGTAATGATTAATTAATGAAATTTTGGGTTATCGATAGATGCTTTGACTAACCACGTAGCCGATTCACGAATCAGGACAATGATAGAAAATTCATGCTAAGCATCAAGGACTGTGTGTTACGAATAGTCAAAGTTGAAATTTATACTAAATACGAACAAAGGAAAAATTGAATGCTGCGGCAGCACCATAGAGTTAGGCAAGTGATTATTGCGTGAGCACATTGGTGTTAGGAATATGGTGTGGCAAAAAGACCTAGGCAGAACTGGACATCTCGAAAGACAGGACACTATATGATGTCACTGAGGAGAAAAATTTTGACTAGTGGTTAAAAGGGAGAGTAACCTCAGGAAATTGTTGTAAGACCACACAAAAATGAAAATGAACTCAAGGGAGAATTTGGAAATCATAAAGGCATGTTAACAAATATCCAAGTAATTAGACTATTACATGCTTAATGTGTAATGTTAAGGAAGGATTTCCTCAGGTCAAGGACTACATAACTATCCAAAGGTTGGAGATAAAAGAAACACCCAAAGGATAATAATTATGTTTTATTGATGAATAAATTGCATTATGCAGATAATTGGGTATTATGATACCAATAAATAGGGGACTAGAAAGTCTTCCATATATTGCAATTTGTTATCATACAAAATGATCCTTTTCTTATGTTTTAAGCTCAATTATAATTTAAGACGTAGTTTACTAAATAAATTTTGGGAAGACCCAAATTGTGTTATAGGAAAATACAAGTCCTAAACAAATAGTGACTTGCGAGGATGAAGGAAAAGTCTATAGGATCATAATAGGAAATACAAAGCAAGCAAGAATGACTCAAGAAAGGAAGGAAAATTGTTGAAAGACAAGAACACTAAGGACAGTGTTATTTTTAAGGGGGAAATGATGTAATACCCCTCTTGTACGCCCTAAAGTATCTTGTAATTATGAATATTGTTTTTCTGGTGAGGAGCTCAAGGCCAAGGCCCCACTAGAAAGACCTTGCAATTATGTTGAGTAACTTCCTAAGTGGTAGATTCAGGTGACTTAAATACATTGACACAACTAGAGATTGGCAACTAAAGTCCACTGCGGCAAAAAATGAATGGTTTGGGAGCCATAATAATTCCCTCAGTATGCAACCCAAAAGAGGAAAGCATAAGTGAAAAACCCTAGTCTCGTGCAAAAAAAATTTCAGCGAAAATTAATAACACAAGGGGGATGACAAATGTATGTGCGGCAAGAACTAGGATGGTGGATGGATTCCACTAAGGGATCGAAAAAATGTTAGAAAAAAGAATTATAAATATATATGCTTATTTATAATAATATAAGATATAACTATCACTTTAAGAGTTATATCATGAGAATAAAAAAACAGAAAAATTATAAATGTATGTGCTCATATATCTATAATAATAACTATCCATTTATTAAAGAAAATGATAGATTAAGTCTTCATAAAAAGACAAGTATTATTATTATATGAATTCTATATATAAGGAAAATGATAGATTTAAGTCTTTATAAAAGAAATGGAGTATTATGATATAAAATATATCATAAGGGCAAAAAAGTGATAAACTAAGTCTTTTTATGAAAAGGGGCAGAAATTAGTATTATCATAAGAAAATGAAAAAATGATAAGCTAAGCCTTTTCATAAAAATGGGAAAAAATTAGTATTATCAAAAGACAATGAAAAAATGATAAACTAAGCCTTTTCATAAAAAGGGGCAGGAATTAGTATTATCATGAAAAAATGACAAAAGTGATGAACTAAGTCATTTTTAGACATTAAGTCTTTTATAAAGAAACATGATGTGAATGAATTATTATTATTGAAACCTTTATTATTTATGAAAAGAGAGAATTAAATCCTTCACCTAAAAATCATGAATTTTTCGGATTAAATCCTCTATTTCGTTTTTGCTTTGATCCTAGCTTGACAGAGGACGATTTCAGTTTGGATGGAGGAATTAAATAATTATTGAACGTGATAGCCATGCCACTATCTTAGCACATAAACAGTCACTTGAAATAATGGAATTGATAGCGTAAAAGCCTCCCGGTCCGTAGCAACAACAACCCTATGTTTAGGAATCCGGCCGGAATGATAGAAAAATCATGGTTTTACCTAATAAAAGAGTAAATTATTTATATGAGGTGGCGTTATTTTTTTTGTTGCATTGGATGGCCTCGATCGAAGATGCACCATGGCACTGTGTAAGGTCTTGAACTTTGCTTAGTCCAATCTTGTGGTCTTTTATGCTTAGCACCTATCTTATTGTGGTTTCAAGATGATTAAGTTTTATATATATAATCATGTAATGGAGTGTTTACTCTCTGGGTTTTGGATGTAGTAATCTACCAAAAGAATGAGCGTTATTTTAACCTGAGATTTACATAACCAAGCATCTACCCTCTGTTTTGATGTGGTAATCAACTAAAAGATTGAGTGATGTTTTAACCTAAGTTTTATTTATAGCAAAGCAGCTATCCCTCTACATTTGATATGGGAGTCTCCCAAAGCATTTAGCGTCATTTTTGTTCATCATTTATTATTTAAAGAGTGGCTGATAGTGTTAAAGATTTGGTGAAATGCTGCTAAAAGAATGTTGTTCGATGTGTGTGTTTTTCTGTTGGATGTATTTGGATCTTATTTTTATTATCTCTTTTATTTAAATAATGGCTGCAAATGTTAATCATTTGGTGAAATTCCATGAGAATAACCTTGTTGGATGTGTTTTGGATCCTTTTTATTCTTCATTTTTATTTAAAGAGTGGCTGGAAGTGTTAAAGATTTGGTGAAATGAAGCTGAAATAATTTTGTTGGATGTGTGTGTTTTTCTACCAGATGTGTTTTGGATCATTTTTATTCTTTATTTTTATTTAGAGAGTGGCTGGCAGTGTTAAATATTTGGTGAAATGCCGCTGAAATAATGTTGTTGGATGTCTGTATTTTTCTGCCGGATGTGTTTTGGATCATTTTTATTCTTCATTTTTATTTAAAGAGTGACTGAGAGAGTTAAAGATTTGTTGAAATGCCACTGAAATAATGTTGTTGGATGTCTGTGTTTTTCTGCTGGATGTGTCTCGGATCCTTTTTGTAACGTCCCTCGCCACCTCGACCTAGAGCTCACAGTGTAAGTAAGCATCACTGTAAGTAAACACTATAAACCTCTGTCAAGTTATGGTTATAAATGATAAGGTTAACAACTGAAAGCTTCGAATGACTGAAACGACATTTGGCGACGAACCCTCTAGGGGGAAAGGGCTTTCCAGAAAAGGGGAACTGAGAAACTCCATGAATAGATTTGTTGTGTGCTTGTAAATACTAAGAGAATAAGGGGTAATGTTTAATCACTAGCATGATAGTCTTTGGTATATATAAAGTGGAGTCGATTAAGAAAAAAAGTGCTTTAATTATTAAAACAAGGGAACCTTGCAATGGTTGAAGTATGGAGAGCTACCCTTATATTAATTTACATAACACCTTATGTATAGTTGAAAAACTCGTTTATACCACATCATATATGCTGAAATAATTAAAGGCTCATATGTGCTGAAATAATTCAAGGCTCATATGACAAGTACTCTTTAACAGATATATATATTTATATATATTAAAAGATAGCACAATGGATTACAATCGCAAGAAAAACATATTGATACAGAACCATTATTAAAGGAACAACCTTGAGAAAATCATAATATTTTCCCTTCATATGTTCAGGAATAAGATTTATAATCCCCATTTGATATATCTGATGAGATGATTTAGATGAACCCGCAAAATGGTGTGTGATTAGGAGCTTTTAAGGTTTACTCCCAACCCAACCAAATGCACATGGAATGATTCTATGTTGTTGTCCACAAAAAAAAAATTAAAAAGGAGAACATGGAGAATATGAAGTGGAGATTAGTCCCATTAATTGATTTAAAAGGAAGTTAAATGACGATATGGTGATAAATCATATATTAATCGTTGTTTGAAGGGAGCTTCATATTATGATATATGTATATATTGAAGGGGACATTATTTTAATACGTGAATAATGTGGTAAGGTGTAGTTTTTTTTTTTAATGAGAACTTTATATTTTAAAAAATAGGGAATGTTTCACTTTTTCCCAAGTGCTCTCCACATTTAAAAAAAAGGGTTATTATAGCTAAATAGAAAGGGAAGTACAGTTAAAGAAAAAGCCAAGATAAATAATTAGAAAGGTTAAAAAATCAAAGTGAAGTAAAGCTTAAATACTAAAAGTGATGTAAAGAAAAATCTAAGAGGAATGAGTTAGTTGCCGAGTTATGAATTTTATCCCACATGCAAGGGAAAGGAAGAAAATGATAACTCTACAACCCTTTAAGGAGGGGGTGCATATTGATTGAGACATCTACTCTACCCTGAGATCTTCGCATGTGTTCTCTAAATTCTTGCCTGCTGTAAGTCTTGCGCTTCCTGGTATTGTAACTAAAAACATGACCATCAAAATGAGTGACGGCAGAGAGAAAACCAGAGGCCCTTTCGACATCAACCTGAGCATTCCGAGATGGCTTTGCTAGAAGTGTAGAGAACCTATTTCCATTGTCGGGGCAACAACGTTTGGAGAAATCCTATCAACATCAAGGATGCATGTTTTACCTATGCATGGACTTGCGAGGAGCCACAGGAAAAGGCTAGGAGCCAATCCAAAAGCATAGATTTGTAGAGATGCATGTGGAAAAATCGCAGTCGAAATGCTGGTAATATGTTTTCTTTTGTTATTTTAGGGCTGCATGTGAAAAATCCGAGCTGGAACGCTGGTGATATATTTTTATGATTTGTAGGAGTTGCATGTAAAACTGAGTTGGAATACCCATCGTGATGTGTTAGTTTAGACATAGTGTTACCTTCCTGTTTGTGAAGATCGCTGCTTGTGAAGATCGTAGATATAGAGTTTCCTCTGCTTATGGTGTCGTTTTTCTGCATATTAATTGGTATGAACTGAAGGTGACGCCACTGTCAAGTGGGATATCACTATGCCATAGCAGGTTATCTCCTTTGTATGTTTCCCATTGTATGACAGCTAATCACCGAGAATCCCCGCACTCATTTGCAGAAAAACCCCATTGCAACCTTTCGTATGGCTAGAAAACAAGTCTGCCCTTTAATCTAATTTTTTTGTCTAAATTGACTACAAATCGGTTTTGCTTGTGTGATCAGATTTAGTGATTTACAGATTAATCACTTCTGGTCTTATTTGTTTATGCCTTTCAATAGTAGGCTGAATCAATACCTTCCAAATCATTTATATATGCGACCTGTCATGAAATCCATTCGCTGTCCTGGCAGGTTGTAGTATTATTCATTATTATGTCATTGTGAAAATAAAACAATATTAGGTATCCGATATAGACCGTAATACCTAAACTAGTATACATGGGAAAATAAGCCTTTATGGTGTGTATAAAATTCATAGGTTTGAAAAATTAATATAATTAAAGGTGATATTAGTGGGAAGTTTGTATTATGCCTACATATTTTAGAAATTTTTGTTTGTCTATGTAAAAAGAATTTTTGAAAGGTTTTTTTTTTATAAAATTATTTGTATAAAAGGTTAGTGCATATTAAGGGAACTTTAAAATGAGTATTTTGAGTTAACTAAAGTTTCTATGAGAGTTGTTAAGTATTTTTAAAGGAAAGCATTTTTATATATATTTCCTTGCCTAAGAACCCTATCTTGGATACAATATAAAAAAAACATTTCATCTCATGAGGAGGCTTCGGTTTACTCTTACCCATGCTCATCAGCATTTGATTAAATTTCAAATATCTTTGGAAATGCAGCGTAGAAAACTCTCTTCACCAAGTATATGTTGTAATATGTTGTAAAGAGATAAAAGCTAAGTTACTTTTTAACTTTATGCCTTTGTATATGTCACAAATCTAAATTTAACCTCTATCGCAAGTTTAATAAAGGTTTCCTTTTTTTTTACAATTACACCCCTTTCTTTTATATATGTGAAATTATATATATATATATCTTTTGGATCTGATCTTCACCTATATGCCCATTTATAAGTGAACTGAACATTTAAAGGTCATAACGAATAGACCCAGAATTGTGCATTGCCGGTTGTACGCCGAAATTGAAACGCTAACCTGGATATATATGTGTGTGTGTGTGTGTGTGTGTGTGTGTGTGTGTGTGTGTGTGTGTGTGTGTGTGTGTATTATAACTCTGCACTCTCTGTTTTGTATTCTCTGAATGGCGAAACCATCTGTACAATGGTATTTATAAATGGTACTCCTTTAACTTAATGATTCTAGAAATTATTAAGGTTTAGTTCTGGAATATACTAAGAGATAAGGAAGTTGTATTTTATAGCACCCAATGGGGTAGCATGATAAGAATGTTGAAAACAATGTGGTCAAATCATGAAACTTGTTTTAGAACACTTGGGGATGTTCCCTTGACCTTAGTGGGTTCATCGCCCAAGCTCGGGGGTGACTCTAGGTGGAAGAACGCATGCCAGATAGAGTCATTTGGTTGGGTGGAAAATCGAAGCAAAGCTTTCAGTTGTCTAGTCTTTTAACGTAGAAAATGAAGTTTTAATTTGGTTTTATTTTCTAGTTATTAGTGTTAGTCGTTAAAGTGGCTAGCTGCATTTATAAAATAAGTTTATATTCTCTCTTTGAATAGTTGAATCTTTAATGCTAAGTTGTGAAGTGCAGGAGGATGTGGAGGATGAAAGTATGGTAGGGAACTATACAGTATATATGCATTCGATTATTTTATCCTATTTTGTAACTGTCTAATCCGTATTGTATCTTTACAGCCGCCTCGGAGATTTTTGTCCCTTCGCCTGTTTCTTGCACTTGGATCGCTCAGTAAACACTATAAGTTTGGTTTTATGGTTTTTATTCATGCATAATTTAAATCTTGTTGGTATATCATTATGTGAGTAAGACATCATACCTGTCATGCCTATGTTAACTGCGGCTATTGTGGGTGTATAGGAGTAATGGTTGAGTCATCCTGCAATAAATGGACTCAAGATGACTGTAAATGGGCATAACTTTTATGCACTTGTTTATGTTCCTGTATAATCTAAGTATAAAGTAAGTGGCATGTGGATGTAATGATAATATCCTCCTCTTCCTTCTTGTGGTTTGTAGTATGAAATGGCCTTATGACTTAAGTTGGTTTAGGAGTTTTGCAAAATTAGCATAAGAATCACATGAAAAATAAAATAAAGAATATGCATGTTATCATTTGGTATTCCTTGAGTATGTATTTATGGTCAAACAATGTAAGAATGAGCTTAATCCAATGGGTGTAACTATGTCTTCGTGAAGTAGAGAAAAACAGTTTCATATTCCTTCTAAGGATAAATTTCAGTTCATTCGGGATGTCACAAGTTGAGTGTCCTTAACAATTGTTATCTTAGGTGCTTTTGGTATATTACCTTTTCATTTGTTCTCATGATGAGGAAGTTGTAGAAAATCTTATTATGTATGAATTGAATCTAAGAATGACTCTTTAGGAAAGATTGCTCCTTAATCCTTATTTTGTACAAGAAGGTAATATTGTAAAGAGACAATTAAAAATGTTACTATTATCTTACTAATTTATGGTTTGCACACTATGATGATGGCATGTTGTGAATTACGTTAAAGATAATTCTCAAGGATTGTTTTACAATGTGCATGAAATTTTCTTATCAAGGTTGCTGCTAACAGATTCGACTCCTCTGTAGTAACAGTATAAACAGTGTAAAAATAAAAAATAAAATAAAATTTCTGCACACATTGGCACCTAGGTATAAGAGGGGCACTATACTTTTTATTCTTCATTTTTATTTAAAGAGTGGCTGGCAATGTTAAAGATTTGGTGAAATACCATTGAAATAATGTTGTTGGATGTATGTGTTTTTCTCCCGGATGTGTTTTGTATCCCTTTTATTCTTCATTTTTATATAAAGACTGGCTAGCAGAGTTAAAGATTTGATGAAATGCCACTGAAATAATGTTGTTGGATGTCTATGTTTTTTTGCCGGATGTATTTTGGATCTTATTTTTATTATCTCTTCTATTTAAATAAGGGCTGTGAATGTTAATCATTTGGTAAAATGCCATGGGAATAACTTTGCCGAATGTGTTTTGGATTGTTTGTATTTTTCCTTTTTTATTTAAAAAGTGGTTGGCAGTGTTAAAGATTTAGTGAAATGTTGCTGAAATAATATTGGTGGATGTGCGTGCTTTATTGCCGGATATATTTGGATCTTTATTTTTATTATCTCTTTTATTTAAATAATGGCTTCAAATGTTAATTATTTGGTGAAATGATGCTATTTTTATTATTCTTTTTATTTAAAGAATGAATGCAAGTATGAATCATTTGGGAAAATTATGTTGAGAATAAGTTTCCCGGTGGCTATGTTTTGAATCATATTTTATTGTTATTTTGATTTAAAAATAAATGCACGTGTTAATCATTTTGGGAAATGTTGCTAATGTGTCTTCATGTTAATATGTTTTGGGTGAGTTCTATTAACAATGGGGAATATGTTTTGAGTTGGAATCCTTTAGGGTATGATGATGCATTAAGTTGTTTTTATATTAAATTTTGCTCATAATCTAAGTTCTTAATGGAATAGTCTTTTAAAGTTAATCAAATAATTGTGGTTATTTTCTAAGTGCATAAAAATGTTTAATTGTGAAAGTTTGTAGCGAATGTATTTTGTGACATTCACTAACCTTGTAATTTAAGGGAAATCTGTTTTATTAACTTGGTTCTCATTTTTCATGATAGTTGGGACTTATGTATTAATATATACAAGTTATTGTTAAATTAACAAACTTTAGAATAGAGGCTATGCCTTGTTTTGAATTGTGAAGAATTCCCTACTTGTGTGGATAATGTGGGAATAGCTCAGAAAGGATCCCTGAGGAGGAGACCATGAATATAACAGAAAATGTACAGAAACATTTGTATTGTATAATTCCTTAATGAAATAAATGTCACACAATGTGGCCATTTGGTGGACGAAGCCAAAGGATTGGGTGAACCACGTACTCCGGTGTCTCTTTCATGTTTGTGCCTCCTGTTGTTTATCTTCGCTTGAATATTCGTGTCTCTGTGTATTGTGTCTAAATGTTTTAATTTATCCATGTTATTTCTGTACATATAATCATGTTCTGCAAATGGACGGTAGTACTGTAAAAAATAATAAAAAATGTTATCTTAATGTTTTATTGTACGCATGGTAAGTCATTTTCAAGGAACTATGACGATGAAACACTTGTGGTTATGAATAATATCTTAGGGGATTTACATTAAAGAAAATTCTCGAATGATTGTTTTACAATGCACATGGTTTTGACATTATCAAATTTGATTGGACATATTTTATATGAAATGCCATGTAAATTTTTTTGCTAATAGGATTGACTCATTTTGTAGTAACAGCGAAACAAAACATTTATACTTTTTCACACATAACGACATTGAGGTATAAGGGGTATGTTACAAAAAATCTATCTTCTAAAACTACTTAGTTAGTATCATTTCTTACATTATTAACTAAATTTACCATGTTACACCCAATATCACTAATCCGTGAAAATTGAAGAAGATCAGACTGTACATCTAATTCTTGATTGACTTCCTTGAATTGATAATTCCCTGGTTCAAACTCTGAAAAGTAATTTCCCAAAACTGAAGATAACAAATTCCCTAGTTCGTTCACTCCTTCCAACTCAATCACATTCTGTTTCATATTTGGTTTCCTTAGTATCTTTATGTGATTTTCGTTGTTTTGGTATGGCAGCCACATGTGAGACCAATCAGTTGTAAAATAACTGTTAAGTTTCTTTGGTGGGTCCCTACTCAATGTTAATCCATAATCCTTTAGTATATCTACCACCATGATGTCTATAAATTGACACACTCTAGGATCTGCAGAGAGTCTAATTAACACATCTTTCATTAGATGAAATTTCAAATCAAAATGGGCCTCCTCAGGAAAATTAATAAAATAGTAGTTAAAATAATAAAATAATATTTATTAATTTTGGAGAAAAAATAGAAAAAACTACATTTTTTGTTCGTATTTTCGACATATCTCCTTATGTTTTTACTCAAATTTCAATCAGAAGAGCTCGTTGGATGCGGAATTAAATTCCACATCTAACAAGTACCCACTAAACATACATTTGATGTGCCCCTCTATCCCCAAAAAAATAAATACCTGAAAAAATGTGATGATGACACACCCCGCTACCCGAAAAACAAGAAATACCTAAAAAAACATGATGATGATGTCATCATCACATTTTTCAGGTATTTCTTGTTTTTGGGGTAGCAGGGCTGGTCAAAAGTATGTTGAGTGGATACTCATTGGATGTGGAATTGAATTTCACATCCAACGAGCTCTCCTGATCGAAATTTGAGTAAAAACATAGGGAGATATGTCGAAAATATGAATTAAAAAAGGTGTTCCCTTTTTTTTAAGAGGTGTTCCCTTTTTTAATTTTAAATAATTTTTATTGGATATTACATGATGACATGGAATTTGTATTATTTTTGGAAGGCCAATTTCAAATTGAAATTTCCTCTAATGCATCTCTGCAATAGCCTTAAAAAAAGACCTATCCAACTGAATGATGTGAGAGGGGGATGGTGTTGGTTGGCCATTAATATTCTTACAAGTAGAAAGAGGTTTAACATTGGGTAAGGCTCCATAATATACCAAAAAATTATGAACACTATGATTAAAAATTTCAAATGTCAACACGAAAGGAAAAGTTTGAGATTTCAATTTAATACCCTTGCTCACTTCATTAATCTCAATATCTGATTTGATGGATTATGAAGTACTACTTGGTTGTGAGTCAAAATATTCCAGTAGTTTCTTTATTTGGTGAGGAATATTACATAATTCAAATAAAGAGATATATGCCTTAGTTTTCTTAATTTTTTTCATAATATCGTACCCCATGTAATATTCCTTCATTGTTTCTTCAAAAAATGTAGGCTGAGAAGAAAACAAAGCATAGTGTAGATGCTCATCACTGATAGGAATATCCTCATAGATCTCCCTCAAACTTATGGTTTTCTTGTTTTTGGGTGGAATTTCTGTTGTTGTTTCTTTTGTGCTACTATCAGTGGTTTTTTATCATTCTTAGCATTTGTTGCAACTTCTATGCTGCTCTCAACTGTATCTTGCTCAAAGAGACTATCACTCACATAATTGAACAATGCTACATTGACACGTTTGATTTCACTGTCATCAACAAACGCAACAAGATCAACAATCTTTGTTGGGATTACATGATCACTGCATTCCTCATAAACAAAGTCTTCTTGACTATCTTCCACTTCTAGTATGGAAATCCTGGGGCTTTGCGTAAATTGCAAAGTCACTTTCTTCTACAATTAGTTCATCATTAAATACTTCTTTATTATATTCCATGCTCTTTTTGTAGTATTAAACAGTGAATAATCTATATTGTCTTGTATGAGACATAAGGAAACAACTTTACTTTTTTCTTTTTGGAACTCAGTCAAAGCCTTAAATGAATTTGGATATCTAGAATCTTCTTCAATTATGAAATGCTACAAATCTTGTAATTTTAACAAATTACTTACTTTTATTTCCCATACATCATAGTCATCTCCATGAGAGGTCTTCCATAATCCTTCTGGTGTTAAGATATTTCTTACCTCTTCAATATCTTCTTGTAGTGCTTCTGGTAGCTCCATCATCAAGAATCGGTCTTCTTCAATTTTCTTCGATCTTCTACAATGTTCTTGTCTCGATCACAATCTCATTTAATATCATATCTATGGGTGTGTGTGCTTTCCACTATGTTAAAATTCTTAACCAAGAAAAAGGGAATGGATGAGTCCATATGCTCTGATACCATGTTAAAGATTACAGAATACAAAAATAGAAGTAGAAAATGGAAGAACACGGAATGGGCATAAATAATTGCATGGGAAAATGAATTACCTTCTCAATATTAAGTACTTATAATACTACATAATAGCAAAACCATAGGTAAATACCATGGGTAATCAAATACTATGGGTCACGAATTCTACATTCTTAGGATTTTGACCATAACGTTTTTGTTTGATTCCCAATATAAAAAATTTAATTTGGTTTGGAAAATAGATTCAAATTTATACTTAGAAATGAAACAAGTTTCAAAAATAATTCCGTTTCTTCTCTCAAAAATGAACATTTCTGACTGTGTTTAAGTAAAAAATTCAAGCCAAAATGCCATAGAAATCTAATAAATTAAATATGGCTCCCAAAATGTGACCAAAATAGGCATGGATTTTTTTAATGATATAAATTTAAATAGCACATGCTTATACCCATACCCAAAAATTTCAATCATTGAGTACCTAGATTGATTTACACAGTTTGTTGCAACAACTGCTACAACTCTTAAAAATGATATAATATTTTAAATAAAGCGTGTATTTTTTATGGATGTGTTATATAGAAATTATAACTAAACACATACTATGTTGATCACACAAGTTTCAATCTTTAAGGTTTACATAATCATTTGGCTTGTTTTCCCGTCAAGTCTCCATTCACCAATGCTTCATTCCTCTTACCATCTTCCCTAATTACTGTAATTTTGTTCTCATGAAGGATTTTTTTGTAACAAATAGAGACAAATTAAATTTGAAAATGGAATACAAAAATGATTTAAGAACTTTGTTCAAATAGTAAACCATTCCAAATCATTCGTGGAAAAAAAATCATACCCATTCCTTATCTTTCTACTTTCTGATCTTCCAGATCACAACAAGGCACACGAAGAGAGCATAGTTATTAAAAAAAAAAACATGGTTTTATTCTTTTAATCTATCCTACTGCATTATACTTGGATATATAAAAATTGTTCAAGTGTATGCATATCTCGATTGGATCCACTTTCAAAGAAGTGACTCAAGTATGCTCATACTCCCAACAGAAAAATTATTTTTATGAATGCTAGGATATGAGAGATCAAATTCCCTTAAAATGATGGTGCCAAGAATTATTGAAGTATGGAATGATGTTGTGGACTAATGGTAGATTGAATCAAACTTCAATATAGTCTTTGTTCCCTTGATTTCTCATGTTTGTTACACCATGAATTTCCTTAGTAATTTGATCTTCCTGAATGTATACGAGATTCAAATATGGTGGAAATTATGCCAGAAGTCCTTCAGTTTTTTGTTCTAATCCTTATTCTTCATTAAATATTATGTGTGTCTTGTTGATCTTGTATGCTTTTTGATGAGGACTAGAAGAAACTCCATCTGCAAATGATAGACATATAATCTATTCAGGTGTTGTATGGAGTTGCTGCAACAATGCACAATCTTTTTGCAGCAGTGTAGGTGAGGTAGAAAAGGTGGGAAATGTAGGAAAATTTTGCAGTTCAACACTATAAGTGCATTGTACTACTTTATTATGGTTAGGTTGGGGGTGTATTGGACTAGAAATTATGTTGGATGCCAAGGACCTTGATGTTAAGATAGACATGGCCAATGTAGAGGATTGGTTTGTTCGGTTGATATTCAAAGACTGAGTTGTGTTGCAGCATGAGGGAGAGTGGCCATGTGATAATAATATAGTCCATTCCAACCTTCAGGATAAGGTAGGTAAGAGTTAAATTGAGGCTGCAAAAACTTCTATAGTGGATGAGTATTCAATGATTGAGTATTGGAGTAAGGAAATGGAGGGATAGAGTTTTGAACCATAGATGTAGGCCACGATTTCCATGTATATTGTAATAATTTTTCTGCAAATCCTAGATATCTTTGATATGTTTCTTTCATCATGGTTAATTAGGGGCAGCAATAAATGGAATGCTTCAAGTAACATATGCCACAAATTGTGAGACTATCCAAAGGACAATCCATTGTAGGATGTTTCTTCTCGCACCAAGGGAAAACTATTTCTTGAAATTTCTCATTGTTTTCCTTAACCTGCAAAACATCCAATTGTGAATTTAGTGAACTATTGATATAAACATTAATATTTTCAAATAAATTACCAATTTAATCCCCTAATGCTCCTGTTTTTGCAGCAGATTTCTAAAATCAAGAGGAAGGTTCCTTAGAATTCTTACCAGTCTTGAAGTTTCCTCTTGAATAGCTTCTACTTAAATAAAACAAATAATCATATTCTATATGAAATACATGACATGTTCCCATCATATTTAACATTTATAAATATTCATCTTGGATTCCTTTAAGGAGGAGTTATTTTAAGGTCTTTTTCCCGAGTTGTCTGTGTTTTGATATTTAAAGGTTGTATTGAAATCGTTCAATGCATTTCCCTAGACTCTTTTCTTATCCTTGTGTAATTTTGAATATGTCTTCATTAACCCTATAATAATATTGGTATCTTTTCAATAATACATGTTTCACGTAATCCTAGGTTTGTATGCAATTCCCACCGAGGCTCGTGAACCATTGGAGGGTTGTTCCTTTTAGAGTAAGGGGAAACAAATTCAACTTTTGATAATTATAAAAATTACCATAGGTCCTACAAAGTAATTCAAAATTGAAATAAAAATGCATCGAGGTCTTCGTTTTCGAAACCATGAAAATTTGGTAGAGCACATGGGGGAAAGATTTGCATTCGTACCGCTCCTCTTGGATTTATGATGAGGAATTCAAAGGTAAAAACTTATGCATATTTCTTACCTACAATCTCTTCATTATATTCTTCATGTTCTATTGTAAGGCTCCTCCTTCGAATTTTCCTGTCAACTAGTTAGTATAATGGGTGGTGCTTACAACACCGCTAAGGGGAATGATAAGATTACACACCAAAAATTGAAATTGAAATAAAAACAAATTCAAAGAAATAAAATCCATGCTCAAATTAAATTAAATCAACTGAAAAATAATCATGCAACCTACATGCCCTTACCCTTATGAGGTTGAGCCCATTTCAGTCTGTTGAAGGATGCATAGCTGTTCACTGCATCTTATTGCCCAAACACCAAGGAAATAGGAACACATATACCATGATCTAATTTATTAATGCATCTACAAAAAAATTTCAAATCTAATTTTGTAACATTAATAACTTCCCCAGCAAAGACACAAAAATCTTGGGAAAATTAACTGTCTAATGAAATAAACAACTAGAATTACCAAAACATAAATTGTTAACCCGATGAAGTCTTTCATTTCAAAGCTATCGTGCAATATCTACGCAAGAACGATTTATACCTTACACTGTTGATCTATTGGTATGAAATTAAAACTTTTCGTAAAATAGATCACACCTTCTTGAAAATAAATGAAATCCCAAACCTATTCCAAAAACCATATTGTAAATCTAATTGCACTTTAAACATTGCAATAAAAACCAACTCTTATGAAGAAAAATCTAATTACATAAATATGAAATAAATTCTATGTTGGCCAACAATCTATCTGGAAAAAAAACTAACAAAAAAATTAGCAATGATCAATCTAACATCAATCAAAATCATGATTTTTAAATTAAAAAAATACACACATTTACAAGCAAACTTACAAACCACACAATTGTTAGCACCTGCTCGGGGAAGAGGGCCCTTCCTCCAATAAACATGGATCGGTCTTCATGAATTAGATATACAAATCTAGATTATGAAATTGGGAGTATGCATTATCAAAACAAAATCACTACAAAAGAGCATGGATCAAATTCTACAGCATAAAATTGCTTGCTATCCTCTCCCCCTCTCATGAGATTGATTACATATTTATACATAAAAATCCTTCAAAAATATGAGGAACCAAATTCTTAACTTGGAATCTGTTTTAGCAAATCTGCTAATTTGAGACATGACCGTAACAATGAATCTCAAAATTACACATTTAGATAACTAGTTGTATATCTCAAACTGTGGCTTTGTTTGGCGATTTGCATTTGAATTAGGTAATTGATGCCATTACACACAAAACCCATGTACG
The DNA here is from genome assembly GCA_001517045.1 of Pseudotsuga menziesii. NCBI lineage: Eukaryota > Viridiplantae > Streptophyta > Pinopsida > Pinales > Pinaceae > Pseudotsuga > Pseudotsuga menziesii. The sequence goes on from LPNX010258508.1 coordinate 215,613, forward strand.
ATATTTTTTAGATTCCTCTCCATATTCCCACAAAATAAAATGCAAATAAATATGTTTTTATCTGGCATGCGTTTTTGGTTAAGGTTGTTTGATCATGTGCTCAAGGATGTTATGTTGGACTTGAGCATGAATTGAAATCACAAATTCACATAATAAATCCTAGGAGTGAAACCATGTTGTGAATCTCCATGTGGACGTGTGATATCATGCCAACTTTGGAGGCTTGAACTATGAGTGCTACTGCTGTTAATATTAAAAATCTCTCCACAACCATCATGAGTAAAATTATGCATAATATTCTTCAATTCATCAAAATAAAGAAAACTAATCGTTATTAACCATTAAAGCATCAATGGGAGTAATATGGTATTTTACGGGTAGTTACAACAAATTGATGGAAATTGAAATGATAAATGGATAATAATAGGAAGAAGAGGGATGCAATATATGCCAATAGGTGATGAAAATATGGACAAATCCGTGACCCAACACCTTCCAACGCCATTACAGCTCTGAATTATACTTGAAATGTGAGAGGGAAAAGTGTCTTGTGATGGTTGATAAGGATCATGAGGGGGCATAGGTTCATGTGATTCTTTATCATAATGATGTCATGGTTGACCATGACCTATCTCTACATAATCAAAATTCATGTGAAAGGAATTTCAATTAGAATTGCACTATGCAAGGAGTTTTATTTTAAAGCACCAAATTGAAGTATTTTCACATGTGAAAGACACAAATGCAACTCAAGAATTTAATTTCTCCACCATCATAATATTTAAATTTGATTGTCATTGTAGGATTGCATGGCATTAATGTGATAACATTAGCATTATTATATTATCGTTGCGCTAACTCATATGCATAACATACCCACCTCATTATTCTTTAACTTGTATGCTCCTAGATTTGATTATTGAATGGATTATAATTCATTATTATGGTACTATAATTAAATAATAATATAACTTAACCCTACATTAATGGATACAATAAATTGGTACAAAAATTGAAAATACATTAAAAAAAGAAAACTATTTGTAAGTTTAATTGAAAATAAGTAAATATGTATTTAACCTGAAATTGTACATTTAGCTTGAGAATTGTTAGTAAAGTTTAAAAATCATGTATTTAACTTCATAATTGTTAAAAACTTAATAGTTGTACATGTAACTTTAAAATTTCTAGAAACTTGAAATTTGTTGTGGAAATTAACAAATTGAAAATTGCCAGTAACTTGAAAATTAGCTATTTAACTTCAAAATTGTTAAAAATTATTACACATTGTTATGTATATTCATAAGAATAAGATTTTTTTTAGTGCATGTTTAAGATATTATGATATACACATAGCACTTAGCACATACCAAATCTAATTAGATCATTGGTAGGCATAATTTGAGATTTGACAAAATCTAAAACCCTTCTGTTGTCATTTTATTTTCCAACTACTACACAACTATCACAATGTTCATTTCGAAGAAATTAAGAGTTGTAAAATGATACATTGGCAATTATTTCAAAGACTTTGGGCTTGCATGAGGTTATACAAACAATTATTTATAGTTTATTATTATGGTACAATAAGGAAAAAAATATAACTTATCCCTACATGCATGCATAGAAAAAATTGGTACAAGAATTGAAAATACATTTTAAAAAAATGTTTGTAAATTGAATTGAAAATAGCTAAATATGTATTCAACTTGAAATTGTAAATTTAGTTTGATAATTGTTATTAATGTTTGAAAATCAAAGTGGGATCTTGATAATTCTTAATATCTTGATAGTTAACTTTAAAATTAAGCACTAACTTGAAATTTGTTGTGAAAATTAACAAAATGAAAATTGCTAGCTACTTGAAAATTATATATTTAACTTTAAAATTGTTACAAATTTCTACATATTCTTATCTATATTTATAAGAACAAGATTTGATTTTTTTAGTGCATGTTTAACATATAATGATATACATATACTAAATAACGCATACCAAATTTATTTAGATGAATGGTAGAAACAATTTTAGATTTGACAAAATCTACAACCCTTTTTGTTGTCATTGAATTTTCAAACTATTGTACAACTATCACAATGTTTATTTTTATTTGTCATTGTATTTTGCAACTAGTGTACAACTATCACAATGTTAATTTTATTTATGTCATAGACTTTTCCAACTACTACATAACTATCCAAATGTTCATTTAATTTGTTTTCAAATTGAATCTGTTTTGAAATAAAATGAGGGTTCTAAGATGAGACATTAATAGTTACTTCATGTTAGGATTATTAATCCTCCCTTGTCCAAATTTGGTCATATGTCTAAATCGGGAGTCCATCCAATCTATTTATAGTCATTAGCACCATTGGGTAAACTTGACCTAATTGGGGCACATGTTTCAGTTACTAAAGTGTGGGGAACACTAATTGAGGCTCACTGCCACTTATTGCACTTGATTGCATAATTTTAGGAGCCTCCTAGATCAATCCCTACAATTTAGGAAGCCACTGGGAGTGCCGAAACCAACCAAGGTCAGTTCACTTCAGTTAATGACTAGTCAAGCTAAGTTAAGAGTCAGTTACATCCAGTTCTAGTCCTCTACATTCAGTTAGCACTAGGTTTACTTGATTGCACACATGTGGGGCGCATTTCTCACCTACCATATTCAATTAACCATTAGTCAACACTAAATGTAACACTTGGTTTTGTTTTAGAGCTCCGATGAACTCCGGTTATGGTTTAGAGAAGGACAGTTAACTACTGGGTCCTCCAATAGTGATTTAGACAAAGTCTTGGTTACCTACAGTCAAGTAGAGTCTAATCAATTCGAACTTCCTCATGTGGATTCGAATTGCTTGTGGCTATTAAATCCATTTTACATCATTGTAATTATCATTCAGATTACCTTTTTGATTAATGAAAGCATTCACAACTGCAAGCCTTTTGCACTGTTTCATTCTTCAATTGCTGAGTAAATTGTGAGATCTTCTTTGTGAGTTGTGTGTTTTTCTACAGATCTATATGCTCAAATTTACACTTCCATAAACAAATTTTGAGACATGGAGCTTATATGAGGCTATACAAATCATTTTTTAACAAGTTCTAAAACAAGATATCTTCATTTTAACTTGAAAATTGTTAGTAACTTTGAAAGTGTACATTTAATTTTAAAATTGTTATGCTAAAGTTTTAAAATTGCACATTTTACTTCAAAAATTTTTATAACTTGAAAATTGGAAAGTGTACTTTGATTTGAAAAGTGTTCTATTAGCATTGAAAATTGTTAATCATTTGAAAATTATGCATTTAACTTGAAAATTGTTACAAATTTTGAAATATAAATAACAAATTGTTAAGAATTTCATTAAAAACAAAATATAGTAAGGGTGAGATGAAAAAAATAATTAGTAATACATAACTAATTATTAGAGAAGTTTAAATTATTAAATCTTGATTATGTAGCATGTAATTAAAAATTTACCATAGGTGTCTTCCATTAGATTTTGTTGCACCAAAGTTGCATCTTCTTCTTTTGTCAAACTAGATTTGTGCCGTCTCATCCTTTCTCTATTCTTTTCATTCTCTTCATCATCATTTTTTTCATGAGAATGCTTCCATTGTTTCTTTATTTTATTCCCCATCAAGCTCATAGCTCGATCGAAGGACGAAAAAACATGCCCATACCCCTTATTTTTGCAAAAAGAAAATTTTGTGTGCATTTCAAAGGCTTAAATGATGTCATTAAATGTACATTAATGGGAGTACTTAATACCATTCCATTCGTCAATGAATCCTTTATCGACGAACATACATTTTATGAATTTTTATCTTACTATTTCATTTTTTTCTTAAATTCTTCTAGAAATTACCCTAAAAACCCTATCGGCAACTTCAAATGAACTCAAAGATAAATCAACAATCAATCAAAATACACATCCAAAACAAAAAAATATATATATGAGAATTACATCAGTGTGTCCTCTTCAAAAAGGTATTTTTAGTTTTCCAATTTATGTAAACAATCAAAATATTTTGTGCACACACCCACATGTGTGCAAAATGTGACTCCAATATTCACTAGTCAATTTCGAGAAATAATAGTAAATACAATTTTTCGAGAAAATGAAAGGAAAAATATGTATGAACTAGTGCATTTTGTCTATATTTAAGGACAAAATATATAGAATACTTATAATGAAAATATAAAATATAGAGAGAATAATTAAAATATAGAGAGAAAGGATGTGGGGGTTGAAGGAGTCTACGTCCAGCCGCCAGCAATGAAGACGAAGGTGGTTTTCTTTATCTTTTTTCTTTCCTTTTGTTACTGCTTCCACATGGAATATGGAGAGGAAATAGACCTCTTGGACTACATGGATGACTGATAGTAGGTTGATTCCATATTTTTTACCTCGAACATTTTGAAAACACAAGACCACCTTCCTTCGCCTCCACCTTCAACAATTTCTCTACCAAGTGAAGGGTCTATCGCAACAATGGATAATAGGGAGGATGATGAACCCCTGTTCTTCCCAATGGTCTCAAATATTTTTCTTTCATTGCCAATAGTATTCACTTCAGAATCAGCTAGCGGAATCTCTCCCTTTTTTCCTTCACCAGCAACAATCGAGGGGTTTTTTACCTCAGGAATAGTTTTCTCACCAGGAGATACAGCTACTAGTGAAACTCTTTTTTCCTTAGATCATGATTCTTCCTTGCTCGAACAAAAATTCCTAGAGCTTGGGGACCTATGGGAAAAAGGATGGTGTGACCCTCTCCATACACTTAGCTCCCATCCATCAATAGAACTGCTGCCCTCAGAAGGGGACATCAACATTGAAGGATTCATCAATTCCATTCTGAAGACATCCAAGCTCCCTGAAACCCTATCAGGATCTAATTCAAACACCAGCCTTGGCCCTTCGACGGAAGTTTCTCTAGAAGAAGAGGGTGAAAAAGGAATCCCTAGGAAAAAAATAGAAACAAATGTTAGTCCCCAAGCGACGGAACCCTAACTATCATCTGCAATGTTAATGTTGTTATAAAATAGGTAGAAGATATGGTGGAATTGGTCCCTGTGGGGAATGCTAGGGGAAGGAACCCTAATCACAAAGAAATGAAGGTTAGGGTCCAAACAAACTGGATTGGTCACATTCTAACAGTGCTAGAGGTAAATTCCTTATGTAACTGGATGGTTTAGCTTCACTTTGAGAAATAAACAAGAAGAGAAGCAAATTCTAAGCCAAAATTGGTTTTTTTCAATGATGCCCATCATGTTTAAATAATTTACACCGTTGTTTGATTCTGATAGTGAGAGAATGGATAAAATTCTAGTTTCAGTATGCTTTTCAGGCCATTTACTGGAATTCTGGAACCTAGCCTCTCTAAAAGACCTCGGCAATGCAATTGGGACCTTACTAGAAGCCGATTTATCATATTTAAAAACCCATTGGAATTGAGTGGAACGAATATCATTATCTTTGAATATCAGAACATAGCTCAGGGAACACTTAAACATAATACGAGGCCCTATAACCCATCAACAAATCTTGTATTATGAGTGTAATGTCCCCAAAAAAATTGATTTTTTTTTTTATTAGGCTGGTAAAAAATACCTATACGGAACATTATTGACTTGCAGAAATATATAGTACACTACATGTACCAATATTTACTCATAATTTTTTCTTACGTTCTATCATTTTACTTTCAGTCATTATTATTAATGTTTTTTCATTACAATGTGACACTATTCCTTACTGCTCAGTTCTTATGGTTATACCTTTGTCGTGTATGTGTCGTTACTTGATTTAAATGCTTTGTCCTGTCTGCATAGTCTTACTTGTTATTTAAAAAGTCCTAAATTAACATTGTTTGTGGAAACAAAGTGGGTGGAGTGGTAGGACTCATTCTCCCATGACAGTGTGATAAGTAAAGGTGTTTACTTGTTTGCAAGATTACTTAGTTCTTTGACTAAGGCACCTCTTTTAGTTCACTTGCAGATCATACTTGGTGATGTAGTTTTATATAAAAATCACTGAATATCTTGATCCTAAAAGACCTGCTACTTGTGGCTACAGTTCCTTACTGACTGATATTTATAACATGGTAAGTGCTATCTTCGTTAATTTAGTGATCACAACTAAATTTCCTATGTACTACTTATACTTCGTTATGGTTTATATTTCATCATTTACATCTTATTCTATTTTACATTCTATGTTTATTTTATTAAAGCTATTAACATATCCTATGTTTTTCTTAATTGTAGGTTATGTTCTTGGAGTAAAAACGAGACCTTTAATATTTATAAATTTTAATTATTAACATGGAATATTTTGTATGCCATGTTTACTAAGCATTAAGATTAGGGAAGTGCATATTATTAAGGCTTCAAACCTATGGTTTATATGGTATCTATATGCTTTATTCCTTGTGGCTTAAACTTTGAACTAACTCATACTATACATGGAATTTGCACTAAACATAACCTTGATATATAATAAACCCTGTAATATGATAAACAGTGGTGAACATACCATATGGTTGAACCATATACGTTGGCAATGATATCAAACTATGGCAAAGTGGGTTTTTAGTTATGATCTTGGAAACCAGCGGGTGCCATTAATGCACTTGGTTTTCATGGTAGTCGAAACCCACGCTTGGCTCATGATGGACATGTGTTTTTGTTTTGTCATTTGGGGTTTTTTCTTGGCTCTGAGCAGGGAAAAAGGAGGTGACCTATAGACCTCAAGGTATGCTTCGTTCTAGATTATTATGTCTGCAATTCATTTGTTACATGGATCTCATTGTTGCCATACTTTTTACTTCTAGTTTCACTTGGTGTTTGCAGGTGCCGAAGTACGATGAAGAGCATCGTGGCCCAAACTCTATTGATGGCTTGAGTGTGGAGCAAAGGTGGAAGGTAAGCCTTTCCAATAGGCCTAAGTTTTTTGTCTCCTGGCTAGTCTACATTTGGTTTGGGGCTTCTCTGTGGGGTTTTGAATTCACCTTCGGGCTTGTGATGAACAGACTTGGGTTTTATAAGTTTTGAGGCATTTAAGCCATGAAGTGAACCTTAAAACCCTTCAGCTCTATGTATAATTTGATGTAAATTCGAATCTTTTCCTTGGGGGTTTCCATCCTAGGAAACACCATTGCTTGCAATGGTGCTAAGCCCATGGAGTTACAATATAAGCTTCGTTTTTTGTCTTTAATGGAGACTATGTAAATAAGACTCTTTTGAAATAATGGGAATTTAGATATATATGTTGTTTTATATACTTGCAAGGATTATTACAATTGATGTGGTTGTTGATGAATTTATATGACGCTATTTGTTTATTACGGTGGGTGTGTAAGTGGCATTTTTCCTTAGTTGGTGGTCTGTATAGAATGATATTACTTAGATATTTACTGTAATAAAATTGACAGTGTGGGTAAAGGCCATGCCATAGGTGGCATGATCCTTTTCCTTAGTGGCTTTGATAGCTCCAAATGGAATTCATTACTGTTTATATTCCGTTGATTACCATGTGGGGTGAAATAGGACAGATCCATGGGTACAAACCCATAATGGATTTCGTCGTGTAGAAGAAAACGTTGGCAGTGCTCATTTGTAGTTTATATCCATACTATGTATTTTATTTTAATATCTTGTGGGTTGATTTAATTTGGCCAAGGCCATGAATCTCTACGAAGAGGTAGAGCTTAAGTCTTATGACTTAGTTGTTGATTAATGGTATGGTATTGTAATATTATTGAGTTTATTAATGAATCCCACATATGTTGTATGTATAGCATGGCCTTGGTAAACAATACCCAAACGGTTTGAATCATGTTCTTGGGTAATGTATGAGTTGTATTTATAATTTAGAGGTGAGGGTTGGGCCTGTATGCCCATAGGATTTGATTCATGTTTCCATTGTAATTATTGTGGTTTGTAATATTATTTTTATATGTTTAATACATGAATCGATTTCTGTGTATGATATAGTGTTTAATTCGTTATATGGAATGTCTTTTGAGTTATGTATTTGGTTAACGTTAAGCATATATGATATGGTTGTTTGATTTAGGCCTGCAACTTGGGTTTGAATACCCATAGGGGTCGAATTCATGACCTCTATTTATAATTATAGAGTTCTTTATGATTTGTTTTTAAAAATTTTACTTGGGGTAATTATAAGCAATAGTTATGAGGTTCCTTTAAAATTTTCAAGCATGTGATTATGATATGGTTTAGTTAGGACTGTGGATTTTATATATGTGAACAGAGATTTGATCTTGGACCAAATGGATAGTCATGATGTTTAATCCATTCGTTTATTTATGATGATGTATTTTTAAATGGAATGTTCTACTATTTAGTAGGTATTTAATGTACATAACTTGACAGGCATTTTAATGGTTTATTTATCTTAGATCTTAATATAGAATTCTTATGGATAGCATTTTTATTTGTTTATGTTTGATTTCTATATATGCTTATATATATATATATATATATATAGTAGTTTAGTTTGTAGATAGTACCTTAGGTTATATAGATTGTAAGTTATACTTGTAACAACCCTTGACACCTCGACTTAAAACTCACAATGTAAGTAAACATCGCTGTAAGTATCGACTCTAAAACTCTGTCAAGTTGTGGATATAATTGATAGGGTTAACAACTGAAAGCTTCGAATGACTAAAAATGACAATTGGCGACGAATCCACTAGGGGGAACACGCATTCATGGATAGAACCTAGCGACTCAATCAATGTTCACTATGGGTCATCATATTTTCTTGTGAGTGCTAAGGAAATAGTGAGTGGTGAATACTGAATAACATGACAACCTAATGTGCATAAATTGGAATCAATTGAGAAACAATGCTTTACTTACTAAGGGAACAAAGGGACATGCAAATTGTCGCAATATGGTGGGTTAGCTCCTTTAATTAATTTTTCACAATATCGATTCCACTATGCAAAGGAGGTGGATATTTGTACTCTAAATGAACCTAAGGATAAGGGAAGTAGGAACTTACATGTAATTATAGAGGAAGAAAGAAAAGTTAATGTAATCAAATGGAAAAAGTTACTCATCAAAAGGTATAAGACCTTTTATATTAACCCTTAGATATAAAGGAAAGGTTAATATAATCGAATATTAGAATAAATTAAGAAAACGAAATGCTCTATAGTAAAGTGAAAAGTGATATCTAACACTCGTGACATTAACCTTGATATGATCATAATTCCTTATGTATAGTTAAAAAGCTCTTTTACACCACATTATATATGCTGAAATAATTCAAGGCTAATGTTTCATTTGACATTTACTCATTAACTATATATATTAAAAAAATGATAATTGGGATACATTTATAAGAGAAGCATTTTTTATGCACAACCATTATTAAAGACATTATTTGGAATTAATTTTAAAATGAGATAATAATGTGATAATGCGTAGGAGAGCTGGAATGTCCTACTTTTTCCCAAGCGCTATCAAGAATTAAAAGGGGTAATATAATTAAAATGGAAAATGGTAGTGCAGTTAAAAGGAAAAAATAAGGGATACTAAGAAGTATTATTAGAAAGGTTAAAAATACTAAAAGAGAAGTGATTATAGTTGCCGATTTATGAATTTGTTATGAAAGACTAAAAAGAATAAGAGGCAATATCATTTTATCCCACATGTGCTAGGGAGAGGAAAAAACTGGAACGCTATGAATTATTAAAGGAGTGAAAATGCAAGAGAAAGGGGAGCCTCTTGGAAGTTGGAGAAAGGATCATGGGAGAGGGCATTCAAGATTGGGGAATTCATGCTTTGCTTCATAAATCTGAAGGGAGTCCTCAGTAATCATCCTGGTATCTGCATTTGAACTTCGTTTCTATAGTGTTGTATCTACTATTTGTTATATGATGTCATGATTCCATGCTTTGGATTGGTGCTGCTTGAACTTATTCTTGTGTTTGTCATGATTCCATGTTTTGGATCGGTGCTTGCTTGATTTCAGTCTTGTGTTGTCATGATTCCATGTTTTGGATCGGTACTTGCTTGATTTCAGTTTTGTGTTGTCACGATTTCATGGTTTGGATCGGCGCTACTTGTGTTTGTCACGATTTCATGGCTTGGATCGGCGCTTGCTTGATCTCAGTCTTGTGTTGTCATGATTTCATGGTTGGATTGGTGCTTTCCTGAACTCAGTCTCGTATATGTCATTCTTATGAAATCTCTGCAAGGAAAATCAATCTAGAAGTTTTGAGAATTGCTCTTTATTTAACTCTGTTTTTGAGCAATGATTTCAGCAAAGAATCGATCTGCAAGTTTTAATATTTTATCCTTATTTAACTCTGTTTCAAGCAAATATTTCAGCAAGGAAATCAATCTGTTTGAGTTTGATATTGTTCTTTATAAAAATCTGTGTCTTTCATACCCCATTTTTCAGGTACCCTGATTTTCAGATAGGAAGTCGATCTGGGTTTATTTTTAATGGAAGACTGATCTTTATCTAAAATCTCTTCCTTCTATGATCTTATATAAAAACTCTTCCTTTTATGACCATCGGAACCCTGTAAGCAAAGAGATGGATGGATTCCACTAAATAGTAATTTTTTTATGACTCTTCTGAATAATTACTATCATTTGTAATTTGGAATATAGTAAACTATAATAGAGCTGCAAATCTACACCTACTGGATTACGTGAGCAGTTATAACAGGTTTTCCTTAGTGTTGCTTGAGTGACCCACGGGGACAGGTTTCAAGTAATGTTTGGGTGACTAAATTTATAAATACAAATATTATTAGGTAAACATTATGTTCTCATGTGCTGTATTAGGTGCTATTTGGGGAGTATGTTTATAACATAACATACACTATCTTCTCATGTGCTGTATTAAGTGCTATTTGGGGCAGTTTATTTATAATAGAACGATCGAGCAGTGGATCTTGCTTATGGAACTTGGGATGGGTTCTAACTATATTCCTTACCTTAGTGGGTTCTTTGCCCAAGCTTGAGGGTGACTCTAGGCAGAATAATGCATGCCAGATAGAGTGAGTTGGTTGGGTGGAAAGTTGAAGTTGATCTTTTAGTCAGATCAATATTTTAACTTAGAAAATGAAGATTTAAGTGCTAGTTGTTAAAGTTACTAGCTACATTAACAGAATGAGTAAAATTCATGACATGTTTTGTGGCATTTATATTTCCTTTTTAAATAGGTGAATATTTTAAACTAAATTGTGAGTGTAGGGAAGGTGTCACAACAAGCATGCGTATGATGAAAGTATGGTAGGGCACCATATAGTATACATGTGTTTGATTATGCAATAGATTATTTTATTTTATTCATCGAAGTGTAACTCTCTAAACTAGTTGTTTTCTTAACAGCCGCCTCGGGGATTCTTGTCCCTTCCCCTATTGCTTGTGCTCGGAAGAGAAAATGAATACTATAAGATTGATGTTATGAATTTTATATACATGTATAATTAAAAAACTTGTTGACGTACTATTGTATCATTCCAAGGGGCACTGGTGAACATTTTTGGCGAGCGAGAATGGAACGGCGAAGCGAATTCTTCTGCAGCTAGGGTTTCCTAGCCGTCACCCTGCGCAGGCCGAGCTTGGCTAGAGCAGGTTGTTCCTCAGCGTGGGTTTCTCCTCAGCACGAGCTCCTCCTCAGCGCCGGGTCATTGCTCCCAGTTTGTTCTTTTCAGTGTGGGGTTTTGTTGCAGCTTATTTCAGCGTGGAGTCCTCTCAGGAAATGGGCTCTCATGCCCATCTCATCGCCTTCAAGGCCCTTGTTCAAGCTGCTACTCCTCAGGCAGCTTCTCATTCTTCTTCCAAGTTCGTGAAAAAGAAGGACGAGATCCCTTCTTTAGAGCTCTCTCCTTCAGATCCATGCCAGAAAGCTCTCATCCTCTCTGAGTAAGCCCTCATTGGCAAGTTCACAGGGTTGTGGCCCAGCCCTAAGGCGGTGGAGATCTGGATTGCAGAACATTGGAACCCTCTTATGGAAGGACAGGTCTCTCTCTTTGTTGTTGGTCGAGGGTATTTTGTATTCCTGTTCTCAAATAAAAAAGAAAGAGACCTTGTCTTTCATTCGGGCCCTTTCTTCATGGGCTCGAGAGGTCTGTTCTTATCCCCCTGGTCTCTGGGGTTTAACCCAGAAGTAGAGATCACTGCCACTCCAGTCTGGGTAAGACTCCCTAACCTCCCTCTTTATCTTTGGGAGAAATTACTTTGATTGACATTGGTAATAAGCTAGGCTGCTATCTAGATACTGTTGAACCAAAAGGGGGGCAGTACAGATGTGCCCGTATCTGCGTAGAGGTGAATCTAGAGAAAGGGCTTTCGGAGGCCCTAAAGCTCACTTTAGGAGAATGGAGCCACATTTAAGAACTGGATTATGAGCAGATCCCTTTCAAATGCAACTTCTGTCATGTATATGGCCACTTCGCTAAAAGCTGCCCCAAGCTTGCAGAACCACAGAAACTAGCAAATCCTCCAGCTACCACCGACACAGAGTTCCAGACAGTCTCTAATAGATGTCATCCTCCCCAAAGAAAGGATCCTCAAGCGTCCCAGCAAAAGGTTTCCCAAGATCATTCTCCTCTTGCAGATACTCCACGTCCGAAAAACAAAGATAGTTTTGCAGTACTCCAAGAAGAGAAAGCACAAGAACCTGAAACTGTAGCTATCTAGGATCAGGGCAACTCTAGCCCCATTGGCTCGGAGGTAACTGAACAAGCTTCTCCAAAACCTGCTTCTCCAGGTTCAAAGAAAGATCCCAGTGCTTTGATTCGTGAGACTTTAACCGAGGCAGGACGGACATCCTTGATCCCATCGTCAGAGGGAACCTCCGACTCAGAAGACTTCTCAGCTCCTTCTCCTCCCCTCATCAGAGGGCGAAAGACAAATAAAGAATGTAGGGAAAAGGAAGCAGCCTTAAACATCAGCGCGCGCTCCCAGAAGAAATTGGATCCTTTCATTAAGGGGCACTCCTCTCCGCCTGTTTAATGTTTTGTTTTTTTATTCTTCTCTGTTCACAATTTGTGAGAGTCTACTCTTGCAAGTAGTCCTTTTCTCGAAATAGATTCATAAAAATGTTGGATTCACTTCTCAAATCATTTTTAAGAAGGTTGATTGTTCTAATAGAGGTCATCAGCCTTCTTCTTCACAACTCCTCTTTGTACACCTCGCTGGGCTACAGCCTTTTTTAATCAATCAAAAAATTTCTTAGTTTCTGTTAAAAAAAAAAGTATTGTATCATTCCAAGGATTGTTATGTGAACAAAACACTATACTATCATGCCTATGTTAACTCTATCTATCAAGAATAACTTATGAATTGAGAAATATCTCCTAAATTGTGGGTGTATAGAACTATTGAAGAGCTTGCAGGACAAATAATTGAATCATCTTGCAAGAAAGGAACTCAAGGTAAACATAAAGGTAATTATAAATGAACACAACCTTTTATGCACTTTTATATAGTCTGATTGTAAAGTAAATGGCATGTGGATGTAGTAACTACCTCGTATTCCTTGTGGTAGTATGAAATGGTACATTCATTGTTTATATTATGAAATGTCCTTATGACTTAAGTTGGTTTAGGGGGATTGCAATGTAGCATGAGGATCACATGAGAAAAGATAAAGAGACAAGAAGGTGTATGTTATATTAATTTCCCTTTGAATTTGACTAGGGTTAGAAAACCAAATCGACTAAATTGGGTATAACTAAATCTCCTTGATAAAAGTAAAGAGTTACTTGCATTCCTTCTAGGATGCTATCCCAGTTTCATTTGGGGATGTTACATTTTGAGTGTCTTGATGGGGTCATCTTATTGGTATATTCATTTTTATGTTCTCATGGTGAGAAAGTCTTTCTCTTTGGATAAATTGAATCTAAGCAGAATTGTTTAAGGAATATTGTTTGTTAGTACTTCTAAGGCAGTAGATAATCTAATAAGGGTTAAAAGCTAGAGTTATCACTTAAAGGTTCCTTTTCCTAATCTGTCAAAATATGGATCCTAGGAGTGAAAGGAATGGCTGATTATGTTTGGAATGGCTGATTTTACATCAGTATGCTTTACTTTAATCACTCAATTGCTGTAAGAGTAGTGGTATCATATATTTTAATAAATAGAATTGGGAGGAAAAATATCCTACCACTTTTTGGTTCATTACAATACCTAAATATATTTAGAAACTACTTCTAAGATTTATCTATTTAAATATATAACATCTCTCTACTAACAAATGGAATATGTCAGTAGAGTATATAAAGACTAAGTGAAGAATAATAGCAGATTTGAAATAACCTAGTTTATCAATAATACTACTGTGGAAATTAAACTAGGTTGTAGAACACTTGATGAACATTAGTAAATAATTTGAATTTGCAAAAATAAACCAATAAATAAACCTTTGATAACCTGGTATAAGAAATCACTTACAGCCTAGGGTTAATACTTTAAGATGCAAACCCTAGCATTTTTAGAATAGAGAAACATATACAGTAGGTTAGTAAATCCAAAGTCATCATTTACCTAACATAGCTAGCATTTATTCTAGGAAAGTAGAGTAGAAAGTCTAGGGCTTCATACTTGTAAATTGAAACTTTGTTAATGGCTGAACCTGCACACTCAAATAACCAAATCACTTGGCAACTATCACTTTCTGCCCAACCATGACCCAAAACCTTTCTTGGTTTAAATCTAGATCCCCCCAAGCTGGAATCCAACATGCAAGTAGCTTAGAGTTCCTAAGGTAGGGTTTCCTATATGGTATATCAGATCTAGATCAGTTCTCCTTTTTTCTACTAGGAAAATGTTCTCCAAGAATTTCTTGAGAGAAAAATAGGGATAAAATGACTCCTCTAATGATAGATCAGAACCCCAAGTCTTTCCTTGGCTTGAGTCTTTATAGACATACTTTTCACTCAAAGGGATAGTTAAATAAAGAAACCTTGGTTTCTTGATTTAACCCTTTTCAATTACTTTGGTTAATTATTAATATTTTAACCTAGGAACTTTCTACTACTTCTTAGTTAGACCTTTTAGGCTTTGGACTAATTATTATATTTACATAATAAATAATAATTGGATGGAGCTTTATTTTTCTTTCATCATTAATATTATAAATATATTTAACTCTTTATACATACCATGTATAAAGTACATAATAATATAACACTTGTTATTATTTGACTTTGGGCATCATATACCATGATCCCTAGACTTACTGACACTTCTAACTACTTATACTATGAAACGAGAACTTTATACTAAGAAGGAGAACTCTATCCATGAAAATGATGATTTTTTCCATAAAAAAACACAAAAAACACCCTCCAAATAGAAAAGTGTTGATACGAGTATACACGTTTTCTTTTAGGGTAAAAAAGAGAGCCATGGCCTAAACATTCCATACTATTGTTTACAAAAACTTTAAAATCAACCCCTAAATTGGAAAATGATTTTTTTTCAACAAGAGATAAATTACAACTTTCTTTAAATTTGCATATTAAACAAAAACAAATATTCCATCAATGTTTTCACCACTCTAACCATATAAAATCAAAGGAATTATGATGTGATTCATAATGAAATCATATATTAAACCATACAAGAACAAATGATTCATATAAATATTGAAAAAATCGTTTATATTTTCAATTACAAACATCATACTAATAAAAACATCTAAAATGCTCTATGCGAAATTATTCAAATTCATCCATGGATGTGACACTGCATCTCAATCTATATTTTCTGTAAACGCCCCACAACATCAAAACAAATAAATAAATAAAAATAAACCACTAATCCCCTAAATGCCCCACCACATTACATCAAGCTCATAATTAAGATCAATCCATTTGCAACAAAATCACTTAAATTCACAATATCATAACTTAGAGTATGTCTTATTTACAATTTTATTATGTACGTATGTTTATGGATTTTTTTAACTCATATAAGTTGCACAAAATGAAATATTATTACAATATTAAATGTTGTTAAAATTTAATACACTCCACACATTCCTTTGATTCCTCCTAATCATGATATTTTGTAACTGTATCCCATTCTTCACAAGAAGTTAGGTGAGACATATAATCACATTAAAAAAATGTATTTGGTACAATTATAATCATCTCTTTCTACTTAATTCTTTTATCCAAAAAAGCATCCCATATAAGTCTTAGGACATGAGAGATCCTATCTATTTTCTATAAAGTTATATAACTTTATAAGGTCCCTAACCATTATACTACATGCTTCATTTGACTTCTATATTTGAAGAATTCTTATAGTAAATGGTACATGCAAGTAAAACTATTAATTGAAAATGTCTGTGTGGTTTGAAGGTGAGCTATTTTGCCATATAAAATTTACGGTTTTGTTGATGCGACATTGATGAGAGAAGATCACAAGGAATCCATTGCAAGAAATGAATCCAACGAAGGCTACTCATGATCATGAGATAAAAACATGGCTAGCTTTAGGGATCGAGTCCAAAATGAAGGGGGGTGGAAAGAAAAAGAAATGTCATCTCTGTTTAGCACAATATATTTACCTATGTAATCTTATAGTTAGTTTGTTGGTGTCTCAAATTGTACCATAAAAAAAATACTTTTTATTTTATTTGTTATAGGAAAAAATAGCGCACAAGAAAATTTAGTTGACACTAGGAATGGGGTTTCTAGTATGCATACATCCCAAGGTTTATAGGAGGAAGCTTACTAGAGTCTAAAGTGAGTTACATGATTCCACTTCAAAGGAAGTTTGTATTTTAATAGTATCATATGTTTGTGACTCGACTCGCAATCCATTTGATAGTCTAGTGTAAAAGCAATTGATCTATTAAATGAAGAGATTGTGTTTTTTACGCCTTCTAGGAGATTGTGTTATGGATACTTATTGTCTTTTTTCCCAATTAAATTGATGAATTAATTCTCTACATGTTTATGCATATCAAATATCATATATGTTTTTTATATTCATGTAATTTGGATTTGAAGTTTAGTTATAAATAAATCCATATCAACATCTATGCATTTTATACTAGACTTTTTAAAGATCTTAAGGTGTAAAAAAATTAAGATAAACAAAATTTACATTTCAAAAAATTTAATATATAAAAATACTTGATAGAAAATTGTAAAACTATAAAATTCCAGTTATCACACTTTGATAACACACTATGTTTGCATAGCCTAATGTGAGTTACTTGTTCATTGTTTTTCTTATAACAAAAAGTCCGAAACTTATCCATAACAACCATCCCACCTTGGCCAACCACACTTCCACATCATATTTTATAACGTTGTATACATAACTATTCATTTCAACTTACTATGTCCTGATTTCAAAGCTATATACAAACCATTTTATGAAAGAGAGTAAACCCGAGAACAATGAAGTTGAGAAAACGTGGTTGATATCTACACATGTTCAAGAGGCGTCCAATTATTTCAAATGCAATTAAAGGTGCACATTTATGCAATAGCATGTAATCCAGTCCGGCTTGCATGCGTAGTCTCTAGTGAAAAGATAACAATTGCGTCTTCTACTTTGGTAAATTCAAGAAGACAATCACGAGCCGAACAAATTGAAAAAAAAAAAACTTTCAAAATTTAATACTAGGAGAATTTTTAGGGGAGTTGTAGTCATGATGATTACGAATACATACAAATCAGTTTATTAGTCACCAAAATTACTCTAAAGAAATTCAACCATGGATTTCAAATGATATGCATTCTTCAATTATGGTCCCTAAATTATGTACCCAATTACAATTAAATGGATATATTCTTTATTACAAAATGGGAATTGAAATATATTTCTAAGATAAACTTTTCACTAAATTAGGTACCAAATTACAATTAAATGGATATATCCTTTATTACATAATTCGAATTGAAATATATTTCTAAGATAAAATTTTCAAATGTTCATGTGAAATATATTATCCCTCGCCACTGGCTAACAAATATCTTTGCCCATATTAATCAAAAAAGAAACTGTAGATCACCATCATATCGTTTTCATTTTCCATAGCCATAAGAGAAACCTGATATCATTTTCATTTTCCATAGCCATAAGAGAAACCTAATATCGTTTTTATCACATAATTGGAATAGAAATATAATTCTAAGATACAATTTTCAAATATTCATGGGATATTATCACTCACCACCGGCTACAAATAGTCATGGGATATTATCACTCGCCACCGACTAACAAATATCGGTGCCCATATTATCGCCATCATATCATTTTCATTTTCCATAGCTAAACTTCCTAACAAAGAGTCATGTCGTGTAAGAAAGAAGATCAAAGTGTTAATTCACCTACGTTGAGGTAGAGGTAATTTAAAATCCAATTTAAGATCTATTTTGATTTTAAAATCTAAGATCTTAAATTGGCCGAGATTTGATTCCTTCCCTCCAGATGATCAAGGGATCCAGTGATGGGAAAATAGTATATAGTTGAGATGTTCTATTTGGAGAAATCGAGAGTACTTCTAGGCATGAAGATGTTCCAAAAGAGAGGGAACCTGAGAAGTGGGAGTTTTAGCTAAATAACGAGGAGCCGGATTCAGATGAGTCGACTGAATTGGTTGAAGAGGTTAAGGATTTATGATAGAGTAAGAAGGCCACTTTAAAGGTATAGTCCACCCGATTTCCATTTAACTTATGTATTGTCGGTGAATCATGACGAGCCTAGACCAGTTGAAGAGGTTGTCTACGCAACAGAGGGTAAACTCTAGAATAAATCCATGGTAAAATAAATGGCAATTATATAGACATGATGGGCAGCACTAAGTTACGTGATTGGCTCTTGGCTTCTCGGCACTAAGGAGGGAGGAAGGAGTAATTATACAGACTATGATCGGTGGCAATGAATCCCGTGTTAAGTGATTGGCTCTTGGCTGCACGGCACTAACAAGGGAGGAAGGAGTGCATCTCCTCTCCCTTGGATGCCAAAGCATCACTCCATAGGCATCGCGATTCTGAGAATCGCAGTGCTCCGGCACCAAGGAGCGAAGCTCTCCTCTCTTCTCGGCGTACCTTCCTCTCAATAACAGAGGGATTACATGTATAAATGAACGCGGAACATAACATCTGTTACGCCCCTCGATATTATAACTACCTGAGAATAGCCCCGCCTATGAGGGGCGGCGCTCTAGCGCCAAGGAACCAAGCTCTCCTCTCTTCTCGGCGTACCTTCCTCTCCCTAACAGAGGGCTTACCTGTATAAATGAACCTGGAACATAACATCTATTACACCCCTGGATATTATAACGACGGGCCTTCAACTGCCTATGGTCTCGATGTCGTGGGATCAATTGGTTCTCTGGGTCCATCAAATGAAACCTATACCTTTACCTCCACTCCCCCCCTCTATTTCCATATTCATTGGTTATGAGTAAACAAGGTCCACGGGCTATGGATGACTGCATCTCTATATGTTATTAGAAGGACAGAAACTACTACTTAGTTAACTGAATCTGTAACTGATTCTTAAACTGAACCACTAGAAACTTGCACACTAGCACTAGAAACTTGCGCATTAACTCGCTCTGTTACTTGTTGGCATTGACAGGAGCTCCAACAAAAAGGATGGCCGAAGAGGATGGAGGAGAAAGGAGGCGGGGCGAAAGGAGGGTCGGACGCAGGGAAGCAGGAGGAGAAGGGAGCAATGGGAAGGGATGGCTGAAGAGGATGGAGGAGAAAGGAGACGGAGGGAAAGGAGGGTCAGACGCAGGGAAGCAGGAGGAGAAGGGAGCAATGGGGAGCGGAAGGGTGGAGCTATAATTCATGATGGGGATATAAGGGTGGTCATGGTATAATTCTAGTGCAGAGTGAGAAAATGGCCATATCAATCAAACAGCAATAAATCAATCTGAAAACATCTCTCAATTTGGTGTGCACTAGAAACTAAAACATCTCTCAATTTGGTGTGCACTAGAAACTTTCCCCTTAACTGCCTCTGCTACTTGTTGGCATTGATGGAAGCTCCACTCCCTTGGGGGTAGAAGGGTCACCCCTCACTGGTGGTCGCCGCCATTGAGGGGCGGCTCTTCTGCCCCCAAGGGAGCTGAGATCCAACAAAAAGGACGGCCGAGGAGGACGGAGGAGAAGAGAGGCGGAGGGGAAGGACTGTCGGACGCGGGGAAGTAGGAGGAGAAGGGGGCAGTGAGGAGCGGAAGGGTGGGGCTATAATTCATGGGGATATAAGGGTTGTCATGGTATAATTCTAGTGTAGAGTGAGAAACTAGCCATATCAATCAAACACTAGTAAATCAATCTGAAAACATCTCTCAATTTGGTCATGTAGATGTAGATATTAATAGAAGTGTGATGTCTATAGTTAGCAAGAACGAAAAAACACCAGTAAATCAATCTGAAAACATTGCGGGCAAATATAGTAATTGATAAGAAGGTTGATGTCTCTGGGGTGAGCAAGAAGAAGAAAAACACCATCTCAGTGTGATATATATTCAGGGAAATGGGTTTGGGATAACTCGTATCCTCTTAATCCTGCTGGAGAATGCCCTTATATGGGAAGCGAATCTAACTGCAAAAAGAATGTGCGGCTGGATTCAGGATATACAAATTGGATATGGCAACCCAGAGATTGTAATCTTCTGAGGTATGCAACACTAGTACCTTTTATGTTCATGAATTTTGTTAACAATATCCAGATGTTTTTCCATGCCATATCTGTGAACAATCTCATTCTTGCCTTGCCTTGAGGGTTGAATGCTACGCTAGAGAGGCCGAGAGGAAATCGGCTCATGTTCATTGGAGATAAAGAGGTTCATGTTCATCGAAGATTCAATCAATATGTAATCAACGGGAATCCTTTCTCTACCTTATGAGAACTGTAGTGCCTGAAACAAAAAAGGACCTTAGGAATGAACGGTGCCTCAACTCTATTCTTCACGCAGGCAAGTTTTTTTGTTTTTTCATTATATTGTACTATTTTTTCAGATACCATGAGTCTACAATATGCAATATAAGTCTACAATTTCCAGCATTACTATGCAATATTGTTTCTAAAGCATATGGTATTATGCAATATTGTTTTGAAAGCATATTGTAGACTATAATATTGTTTTTAGAGAAAATATAGAAGAACCACTACTTATAACAACTTGCACTGTTGTTTTTTAAGAAAATATAGAAGAACCAGTACATATAAAAGATTGCAATATATTTAACAAATATTGTATATAAAAGCATATACATGGACAAACGAGATTTTTTTGTTTTCTTTTTATCCTCAACTCAGCACCATCACTTTGACTTCGGTAGATTTCATCTTGAACTATTATTGTTCTTGAACCGTTCTTGTTATTCAAAACATTTTTCATATATATACTATACATTGCAATAAAAATAAGAACGATCTAGATTTTCTGCATCTTTGTTTTCTTTTCTGGAAAAACAAAAAAGCAAAAGAAATAACATGCATCATTTGGACCTTGCTTCCAACTGTTGCATTTTTTTAATTAATTTGCATAAAGAATGCGTTTGTAGTTGCTACATTTTTATTAGTAATTTACATCACGAATATATTTACTTGTGGAAGTTGTTTGTTGCATGTATTTTTTTTAACACAATAATGGATTCAATAACAAGAACGATTCAAGATGAAATTAACCAAAGTCAAAGTGATAGTGCTGAGATGAAAATAAAAACACAAAACAAAAAGAATCGTGTTTGTCTATGTATATGCTTTTATATGCAATATTTGCTTTTAAAAAGAATATTGTAGGTTGTTGTTTGTAGTTGTTTTCTAAAAATATATTGCAGGATTTTATAAAGTGATTCTTTTATATTTTCTTAGAAAACAACAGTGCAAGTTGTGATAAGTAATGGTTCATCTATATTTCCTCTAAAAACAATATTGCATAGTAATGTTGGAAATTGTAGACTATTTTAGAATAATAATAGTGCCTGAAAACAATAATAGTCTACAATATGTTTTTTTTGGTGAGACCTTATCCTGTAATGCCGGAGATTGTGGAGAAGGTACTCAGTGAGATGAAATTCTCCTGTTTCACTTCTGAACATAACGAAAATGCCAGATTTTCGGAAGGACGAACATCCTTCTGTGTATAGAAAGGATCTAACTGAGGAGTGCAAACGTCCCGACAAGACTGGAGATTGGTCATGGAGCTGGGCGGAATTTTTTCATGATTGGCTTGTAACAGTTTATCTGCTTCATATATTTTATCCATTCCATTCCTCCAATTTTTTAATTTTGTTTGGGATGTTGGTCATGGAGGGAGCAACTTCTCCATGATCGATGTGTAATGATTTATAACCTAGTTTAGATGTGTTATTCACTCCACTCCATTCGAAAATTTCAACTTAATTTTTTTTTTTCTTTGGTTACATATATATTACACTAATGGATCGTAACGATAAGTTGTACTATGATCTTTTGCGATAAAATATTATCTAGAAGTGTATGTTCATAGACATATTTTCTAGTTTTCTTGATGATGTCTAGAATTTTATGATTTTTAAGTTAGGTGGGTTAGTTTTATGTCTTTTAAATTTAAAGTATTTGTTTAATTGACTGAAATGTAGAAAAATATTTATAATTACAATTCACTTTTAAAAATTTTAAATTTTAAATTATTAGTTCTTTTTAATTTTTAATTTCAATCACAAAATTTTATTGAATATTATTAAACAATATATTATAATAAAATTAATTAAAATAATTTTCAATATTTCAATTATTAACATGTTGATATTCACCCTTAATTCTATTTATAAAATAAATAAACCTAATAAAAGAGTGCATAAAGGATTAAATCAACTTTAAAACAAAACTACTAATATGAAAGAACCCAACATCTTAGTGTATATTAAGAATTAACATAGTAATGCCACCATTTATTCTTTCGAAATCATAGTAATGCTTAGAGAGTTGTGGGGTTTTAATTTTCTTTAATATAATGTTAAGAATGGTTTAGGGAGTTAGGAGATGGTTTTATTTTTTATTTTTTAAATTTAATGTAATGTTAGGGGGATTTAGGTGGTTGGAGGGGGTTTAATTTAAACAAAAAAAAAAAAGTGTAATGTTAGGGGAGCGGCTAAGGGTGGAGGGGGTTTAATATTTTCTATATTAGGATGGATGCTTGGAAAGGATCACTTTGGGCATCTTGCAGACATAAAAGACTCAATGGAAGATGACACTCAGGTCCTTGAGGAAAGCCAAGCTCCATAAAATTTCAATTTCGATGAAGAATTTGGCCTCCATGATATTGTTGATTAATTTCATGTCTTGAAGAAAATGTTAAATTTGGAAATTTTTTGATAAGATATATTAGTATTGTTTTGAATTTCAAACTTTATTTTAGATATAAAATTTCTAGATATATTGTTTTTAATATGTTATTTACAAATACACGGTATAATTTTTCTTGAATTTATGTCAATCCTAATTTTTTGGAAAATAGTATGGAATAGTATCATTTTATACAAAAAAATATGAAAATCCATTGAAAATGGTTTTAAATGTCATTATTTTCTGTAATTTATTACAATTTTGTCAATATAAAGTCTTTTTTGTCTATAAAAAATGTCTTATTCTAAAGAAAAATTGAAAAATGTATATGTTTTTCAATATAGCTTGCTTCTAACTATATATTATTTTGCTAAATTTCTAAAAAATACACTTGAAAATCTAAAATAAAAATAATTTAAGACAAAGATGATTCAAAGGCCAAAAAAAATGCCTTAAAATTAAAATCTGTGATACTGGTATCAACCCATCTTTAAACTAAGGTAAAAATAGATACTAAAATTAGGAGAGAGAAAAATGAGAACTCTCTTGAGTTCTTGTTTCATAGTATAAGTGCTTTTCCTCTTTAAGGTCAAGCAAGTAGATGGTTTAGGTCTACTAGGCTAGGCAACTCTAAACATCCTTGCATGTTGGATTTCCCTCATATAATGTGGTAGCTCTTCAGTACTTGATGAGAATATGCAAATTTAAAATTTCCTTTAATCACTTATAAATAAGTATGATGAGATCAATATTTTTCTCGATTCGTTTTCACTCGAAAGTTATTAAATTCTTTTCAATAACCCCTAGCGCTTAGCAAAGCCCATACTCGATGCTTTTAATAGGGAGTTACAATTCAGTGTGATTCCAAAGCTCCTCACTCAACACTAATGCTAGGATATACTTGTATGATATACCTAGGGTTACAATGGCCAAGGATCTGATGCTTTAAAGATTATGCTCAACATCAACATTGAAGGATTCAAGGCTTATGCCCAACACTTCCAATTATATTTTCATGTGTTCCAGAGCTTCTTTCTCAACACAAATCATCAATCACTCAAGTGCTCCAGAGCTTCCTGCTCAACAAAAAACATCTCATCAATCATGTGCTTCAAGGTCCATGCCCAACACAAACAAGCATATATATACATATACGTACATACACACACACACACACGCACACACACACACACACATATATATATATACACATATACATATACATATACATATACATATATATATATATCAACAATAATTGGCTTGCGCCCAATATATAAAACAAATCATCATGTTCATATGTAATGGGGTCTTCGACCCAATATAAAAATAAAACATCAAGATAATCATCATAATCAACAGGCACATGCCTATAAGTGTTAGGTCCAAAATTCAGGATATTACAATGATGCTTTTCCCTTCAGATGTCATCGGTGCCATAAGGTAGGACATTTGAAAAAGAAATGTCTTTTTTCGTTTCCCCCAGTCTTCGATCAAAAGAGTAGATTCTCCAAGGAAAATGAGCCATGGATCATAGGGACAACAACGGAATGAACTTCAGTATCTGGGCTAGATAAACCCCAGAACTCCCCAAAAGAATAGGCAGGGATTTTTTCTTAAGAGGTCACTCCACATCTCTCAGGTATGTATCTTCTTGTTTCATTAAAAGAGTAGTTAAATGTTTTTAAATTAAATGATTTATCACTTTCTCGATCTTGCATTCATGTCACAGAAAACCCCCCTATTCCACAATAAAAAACATATCCTGCCCCCTCTGAAGAACCTTTCCCCCCTTCTCCCTCACAACAACTTCCTGCATCTTCCCAGCTAAAGCCCCATCGACTAGCCAACTTTCCTTAGCTTCAGAATTCCCTTACTCTCCCTCTTGTTACGACCTCCCCGATCAAATTCTACCTCCTATCAAGGGACATCCATGCATGAACCATCCCTCCACCTCCCCTTCTTGGTTTAGGCATAAACCTTATTCTCTCAACTAAAGGAAAAGGCCAAGGAAGACCTTATTTTCTCTCCTTTTCATAGTAAAAGCTCTTCAAGATGAAGCAAATGGTAAGCAAAAAACTCTCTTTAGGGAAATTAGAGTAGTGCAGGCCCCTAAAGGGGGTCCTAAATGAAACTTATCTACCTCAACTTCAGGGGTATGGAAAGTACCCAGAAAAAAATTTCCTTAAAGAGGATGATATAGGTCCAAAAGCTAGATATCATTCTTCTACAGGAAACCCTAGGTTTAAAAGATGAGGTTTCTTCTTGTTTATATTTTATTTCAAGCAACTTCTCTTTCTTGTCCAAGAGTGCAAAAGGACTCTTGGGTGGCCTAAAAATAGGATGGAACTGATCCACCCTACGTTGTGTAAACTCTTGGGGAGCCTCTTTTGGCATGGGATTGGAACTCTTCTGAGAAAAATAAAACCTACATCTAAATGCCATAAACATCTATGGGCCATACAATGGCAGAGTGCCATTCTGTTAATTAGTTCAGGCCTCCCTATTCTTAAAAGGAGACAATGTGGTAATTGGTTGTGATTTGAACTTCACCCTTGGATTCCATGAGATCTGGCAACCGAAAGAAAGAATAGAATCTTTGGCCACTTCATTTAGAAAACTCCTCAGGAATCTTAAGTTGGTGGATCTAGAACCACAAAAAATAAAATAACCTAGAAAAACAGAAGATCTGGGAAAGATCGAATTGAAAAAAGACTAGACATATTTCTTCGGGGTGAAATTCTAATTGAAAAAGACCTGATGTTTAAGAAATGGGTTGACTTAGGAGCTGACTCAGAACATCTTCCCATCTACATGGAAATTTTGAGGAAGATTAAAAAACCATCCAACCCCTTCAAATTATATACATCTTGGCTAAAACATGAGGAATTCCTTAGGCTCATTCACTCCAACTGGATTCCATATGTAGCAAAGGATGGACCAAATGCTGCTACTCAGTTTGTACAAATCCTATCTCGAATTAAACATCTCTTGAAGGATTGGAATAAGAACAAAAACTATAGGATGATCAATCCCTTATTCTGATTGAGGAAGATTTGGCTAAAATCCACAAGTCAGAAGGGGGGGTTTCTCCACACGTGAGGTAAATGAAAGATTGATCTCTCTAGAATCTAGTAGAAGGAAGATTATGGAGGAAAGAGAGGAAATTTGAAGACTAAATATCATAGCCATTTGGATGACCACTAGAGATGACAACACAAAATTCTTTTACGATTTTTCAAAGGGAATGAAATTGTAGAATACAATATAGGAATTAAGGAACTCAAGTGAAAAAAAAGTATCCACTTTCGAAAGAATGGATAAGATTGGAAAAGATTACTTTGAAAAAGCAGATCAACAGGCCACTATTGCAAAAGTTATCCAGACCTTACTTTTCTTCCTTGAAAGAAACATATAAGAAGATAATACAGACTTGATAGAAGAAATCTCGGAAGAAGAACTAAAAAGCATCCTTCACAGCTTCCAGAAAAACAAAATCCCAAGCCCAGATGGATAGACGATTGATTTTTTCTTGTAATCCTATGACACAATCTATCTTAACCTTCTTCATATGATATAAGAGTCCCATGTAAATGGACATGTACACCCTATCCTCAACTCAACCTTCTTGGGTCTTATCCCTAAGAAAGGAAACCTGATCAACTTAGAAGAATTCAAACCTATTTCCCTCTGCAACAACAGTTATAAAGTGATAGAAAAAGTGATTTCTCAGTGGCTAAAGAATGTTCTCTCAAAAATAATTTGTCATGAACAATTCATTTTTCTGGAAGACATGCAAATTCATGAAGCAATAGGTGTGGCTCAGGAAGGAATGCACACTGTAAGAGTCAAAAAATCAAAAGGAGCAATTCTCAAAATTGACCTTTCAAAATATTTTGCTAGAGCAAGCTGGATCTACCTAAGGATTCTGTTCACTCATCTTGTCTTCAACTACTCCATTATAAAATGGATATTTTCCTATATCTCTACAACAACTTTTTCATTTCTCAAAAATGGATCAGCCTCATATTTCTTCCACTCAAAGAGATGACTCAGACAGGGATTCCCTCTCTCCCCTCTCTTATTCTTATTGATAGCAAAAGGTCTGAGTAGATCCATCTTTGATGTAAAGAGAAGAGGTCAGCTTGAAGGGATTAAACTAGCCACAAACCTAAATCTCACCCACCTCCTATTTGTGGATGACATCCTACTTTTCTGCAATGGTACCATAAGAGAGGCAGAACAATTATCATTAATTCTCATACTTTCTACAAAGCCACATGGATGATCATAAGCAAGCAGAATTCCAATATAAACACTTTCAATATGGATGAAGACATTGTAATGAGGCCCTTGAACCTTTTCCCTTTCCTTGTAACATCTTTAGATGATTGGTTGAAGTATCTAGGTTTCAGGATTAAACCAAATTGCTACAAAAAAGAAGATTGGAATTGGATGGTGGTAAAATTGGAACAAAGGGTAAACCATTGCTACAATATATGGATCTCAAGAGCATGAATACTAGTTCTAGTAAAATCTATCCTTGAGGCAATCCCAGTCTACTAGATGTCTTTATATTGAATCCAAAAATCCATTCTGGAAAACTATCAAAAAAATTTCTCAAAATTTCTTCGGACAGGAAAGAAGGAACAAATGGTTTTCCCATGGATAAAATGGGACCAAATAGCGAGATATAAATAATTGGGAGGATGGGGGATAAAGAAAATCGATCTCTTTATGGAATCTTTGGCAGAAAAAGTAGAGTGGAGGTTTGTCACAACAAAAATACTTTGGACGAAGGTGGTCTACCACAAGTACATAATCCCAGTAACCTGTGGGATTGGGTCAGAAATTCAGCCTTCACTCCATTAGGATGAGGATGAATCATCTGGAAAGGGAATTTGTAATGTTTTACCCCTAATCCAGAATGGAATTTCATGGAAATTTGGATATGGGTCAAATGTAATAATAGGAGTTGATCCTTGGCCAAACAGTCAACTCAACCATATTTTACCCCTCCATCTAGTCCAACTCCTTCATCAAAATGGCCTCTTCCACCTAAACCATATTACTGACCCTGCATCTACCAACCTATGGAAATGGGGGTTGATGGGATGCAAGAAATTGGGGATCCCCCCTAATGGACTCAAGACTCACATTAGACACTCCCACATTAGACTCATAGACTGATATCCCTTTGACACTCCCACATTAGACTCACAGACAAAAAAGATGATATTGTCTGGGAAGATGTTGTTCATGGAACTTACACCCCAAAAAATGGATTTCAGTAGCTCTGTCTCACCAATTTCCAAAATGAACCTAAATGGCAGCAGCCAGGGATTTGGAAACTTAAATTCCCTCTAAAATCAAAAGTTCTCACATGGTGTAATATGGATAACAAAACCTTGACCTGGGACAAAATGAAGAAAATATCCTTAAAGGGACCAGGCTGGTGCACTCTATGCAAAAACAATGAGGAATTTGTCAATCGTCTTTTCCTTAGTCTCCCTTTTTCCTCCTAGGTCTTGTATCATTCACAATCAATGTTAAATTAGAGATTCAATTGGACTGGAACATCTCTTGAATATTCTTCGAAATCATGTCCCAACACTCCTCAGCTAGCCCACTTAAAATCACTTCCACTTATTCACATCTAGGGAGTTTGTATAGCTAGAATTGAGGTAATTTTACAATACGAAGAATCATCCCCAGAAGTTATAGCAAAACAAGGGCTGGACATCCTATCCGACTTCCCACAAACAAAGGATGCTACTTTAGTAAGAATCATCGCAAACGAATAGGTAGATCACACTATTCCCTGGGCTAAGTTCTTTGATGGATCCTCTCAGAATCAAACTTGTGGTGGAGGCGCCATTCTCCATCTAAAACACAATAAACACTTCTAGATCCTAATGGGTTTTGGAGCAGGCACAAAAAGCTATGCAGAGCTTATGGCACTTAAAATCCTCCTCCATTTTTCCCTAGAAAAATGTTGCATAAACCTTCATATCTTTGGAGACTCATTCATAATTTTAAACTGGGTGAACAAAGTTCACCATTGTAGAAATATTGCACACTACTCTTTATGATGAAGTAAACAGACTTTGGACAAATTTTAATCACATTTCATGCCGCTGTGTCTATAGGGAAAGGAATGCAGTAGTTGATCACCTCTCAAAACAAGGGGTAAATATGTCACATGGAACCTGGAGATTTTTTGAAAATAAGGAATGGGAAGTGTACGAGTTCTACCACATACCTTTTGTAGAAACCCTTCCCGTAATAATGGAAAACTCCACATTATGATATCTCCAATTTCCACTCTTTTTTGGAAGTAACAAGACAACGCTCTTTCTTTCCACATACATAGCTCTAACTTTTGAATAAGCTCACAGGAATTATTTCTCTAGTTGATTCACAGCCTAGTTTTTTGCTCAGATAAAATATTTTCAAGTCTTTATGCTTGAAGTTTTTTGGAAACAACAGATCTAGTTTGTAGCTTTCTAACCAACGATATGCAAATGCATACAAATCATGTAAACACTCTTGTTTTGAACTAATATAAATATCATTTTTTTTCATTGGGAACAAAATTAAAATATTGAGAGAATAATTATAAAGGAAAAATATCATCTTCAAATATTTCATTTTCTTTAATTTATTGATTTAACATTAAATTATTTTGCATGCACACTAGACACTTGTTAATTTCTCTTCACAATTCGAAGGACACATGTTTCACTGAATGATAATTTGATACATTAAATGACTTTGGTATATTTAAAAAAAAATATCATTGGAAAACCAATATAATTCTCTACATTTTGTTTTTTAACGGCATGTAGAAACTCATATGGAAAATATGAGTTTTAAGGGCTTCAATTTAATACATGGGTAAAATTTCCATTTTTCATCACCATATTTGACCAAAAATAGTTTCTCATCTTCATGGAATCACCCAAATATTTATTCCATTTTAAGAAACTCAACAAACAAGACATTTTTCTTATTCTCTCCTTTGACCTTTGCAATTATATTATGCACATGTAGAAAATGAATGGGACTCTAGGTGAACTTCTATATTTATTTCCTCCCTCCCCATTTAAGTGTAGAAATTTCAACTCTGATACAATTATAAAAATATCCTATGATGCAAAGTAGAATCACACAAGGTATATTTTTCTACTAATATAATTCTCACAAGTATGCAGAAGGAAAATAAAGAGAAAAATAAAGAGATTGAATACAAGAGAAGTGATCCAATGAATAATTGATTATTGAATCAATGACTTGATTTATTAGCCAAATACTTGATTTATTATTACAATAGTAATACATCCTTATAAAATAGATTGACCTGGTGGAATAAAACTCATCGTAGCTCATAAATCAGACTTACCAAATATCATAAACCCCCACAGGTGGCTAAATCATTTCCTAAATCAGTCAAGGACCTCAAAATTAGCTAAAGCATGAGTGAGTTTTCATGAAATATGGAAAAATAAGATAATCATAGAATATGGAGTGAAAATAATGGAGTTTTAGTTTGAAGCAAAAGATAGTAGCTTCTTAGTTGACTAGCTTGACCTTATCCACAGAAAAGTTGGAATGAAGGAGAATAATGACATAATATGCAGGAAGGAGAAATTACTAATTATGGAAGCCAATAAAGTAGACATGACCAAACCAAAATCATGATAAAAATGTTCCTTGGGTGTTTATGGTAAGTGTTGACCATGTGGTGCAAGTGGATGCCAACTATCTAGGCTAGTAGGTAGGAATTCAATAAAAACTAATTAAATATTGTATCCTAAGTTATGAAGTGGATTTATTATATTTCAACACCCCCCCTTTAAGTCTTAATTTATGATGTTTATGTGTTAAATAATCAAATGCATATGTATGCATATAGGTGTATACACGACCCAACAATAAGGCTATGGCCACCCTTTACAATTATTCATGTCACGAAAAGCTGTGGAAAGAGGCAAAATCACATGGGAAAAATCCTCCATCAAGAAAGGACAAGGAACAAAATTTGAAATGTCTTATGTATGTATTTATCTTCACTTTAATGAGTTGAATGAATTTCTTCTGGTGAAATAATTTGGTGAAGAAATCATGAAATCCATGATCATGGGATAGAGTGTAGAATCTACAAGAAGGAAGAGGAGAGACTCCTTGTATCTCATCATCTAATGAAGTAGGAGAATTATATCATTACTTCTTGCTTCTAGCAAAATATGATCTGCAAACAAAATCTAAAATGGAAAACATATATGTGCATAATCCTCCCCAAAGAGTACAAAAATGAAGACAACCAGTAACACAATCGGTTCCTTGTATTGATGCAAAATTATGATGTGAATCACATATATTTCTTCTAATTTGATGTAGAAATTTCCTAGACCCGATATGAGGCTGAAAATACTATAATATATAATAAATATTATCATATGGAAAAATAGAGACAAGATCTTTAGTGTCTCCATGAAGATATAGGGTTAGGCTAGGAAAAGCATGAGCAACTAGAGAAAAGTGATGAGTGTAAAAATATGAATGATGAATGGACTTGATATATGAACCATAAGTATTTAGAATAAATACAAACATGTGATATATAATTCCAATTATTACTAAGGTCATATATAACCAACCAGTGAAAAATATGCAAGACTTGAAACCATTAAATATAAGTAACAATGCACAAGAAACCAATGAAGAATCAACTAGTGAACTTGGGGTTTGTATAGCCTTAGGAGTATTCATAGGTATGGTAGATGTCCTGTATTGTGGTATGTATGGTTTCATTACATGCATATCATCCTTCAAACATTAGTCTAAATCATAATTATGAGTAAGGAAGAGTTTCTTAAAGACAAGTCAGGATCTAGTGAAAAATCAGAATCATTGGGAGATGCATGTAGAAGACTGATAAGTGGATTATGAAATAAAGAAACAATTATTTCTGATTTTTATATATCAGAATTTAAACCTATATCAGAGATATGAGGAAAGTATTTAAATATGGAACTCAAGGCATAGTTTATATCACCTTGGAACTGCACACTATGAGAGTGTTCTAAAGAATCAACAGGCTTCTCTAGCTCATTTGGAACTTCAATGTTGTGCTTATCAAGAGGCTGAGAGATGATTTACATATTCTTATTGAAACATTTATTTTCAGGATGAATCCCTTTCTACAATAAGAACAAATGGATTTACTTCCTTTCTTATTGACTTTCTTCATTGAACCTTCATGCATAGGCTTCGAACTTTCATCTTCATTATCTGCCTTTGTCTTCTTCTTTTTCACAATTTTATTTTCTTTGGAGTTGATATTCTTTATTCCTTGAACAATGAGAGAATGATCCTTTCCATTGAAATATATAAGAGAACCCATCTATATCAATTTATCTTGATCCTTTGCAATTGAATCAAAGAATGTACTCAAAGAAGGCATTTTCAAATTATGAATAACAAGCCTAGTAGCATGAAACGTAGACACAAAAATTGAGTATTCATGACCAAATTTTGATAGTATGGAAAGGATAAACTGATATTCCTTTTTTTCAATCTCACATTGCTTAAGAAAAATAACAAATGACTTTAATTTGGTGAATAAACCCTCAATAGAATTAAAAATGCTTGGACTCAATGAGAAAAACTCATTCTCGAACTGATGCACTCTTAAGTCATCTTGAACTCCAAAAAGAGAGTCAAGTTTGGTCCATACTTCATTTGGATTGGTCAAACCATCTAGATGAAAGAAAAGATCAAGGGATATAAAGAGCAAAAACAATCCCTGGGATTCACCCAATATTTTATGCCACTTAGCTTTCTCAACAACAGAATTTGGTTCATTTTATAAATTCATAGAAACTATATAGAGTCACTTACTGCGCAATAGAATGTCATTTTGGGTTTCCATTCTTGATAGTTGAAGGGATCCTGGATCATAACTAAAGAAGAGTGCATACTAATATGTTGATGTTCTTAAAAAGAAACTATCTGCAACCTACACAAATAAAACTAGGAGAAAACCTTGTAAGCTTAATAACAAGCTATTCTCCAGAGAAAGATAAGAGATTGGATGTGCTATGATAGAGATAATAGATAGCCCCTCATCTCCGTTGAACTTGAATAGCCTTGCACTCTGATACCATGTAGAAATTACAGCTCTGATACCATTAGAAAAAGAGCCTTGATGCAAAGAAGATGCACAGAAGGTAGATCTTAGTACTAAGATAATTCTCACAAGTATGCACAAGGAAAACAGAGAGAAGCATAAAGAGATTGAATACAAGACACATTAGAGGAAATCTCAATTTAAAATGGGCCTTCGAAAAATAATACAAATTCCATGTCATCATGAATTATCCAATCAAAATGGTTTAAAATTCGAAAAGGAAGCACCTCTTAAAATTTTTTACTATAAATATGGGGATAGGTATCATAAAAAAAACTACTTTTTTTGTTCATATTTTCGACATATCTCCATGTGTTTTTACTCAAATTTTGATCGGAAGAGATAATTGAATGCAGAATTAAATTACACATCCAACAAGTACCCACTTGGCATGCTTTTGATGTGCCCGCTACCCCAAAAACAAGAAATACCTGAAAAAATGTGATTGTGACATCATCATCATGTTTTTTCAGGTATTTCTTATTTTTTGGGTAGCATAGAATGTAAAAAGTATGTTGAGTTGGTAATCATTGGATGCGGAATTAATATCCACATCCAACGAGCTCTCTTAATCGAAATTTGATTGAAAACATAAAAAAGATATGTCAAAAATACGAACAAAAAAGTAGTTTTTTCTTTTCTTCCTCCAAAATTAATAAATACTATTTTATTATTTTAACTATTATTTTATTAATTTTTCTTAGGAGGCCCATTTTCAGTTAAAATTTCCTCTAATGAGTGAACCAATGATTAATTGATTATTTAATCAATGACTTGATTGATTAACCAAATACTTGATTGATTATTACAATAGTAATACATCCTTATAAAGGAAAATTGATTTGGTGGAAGATAACTCATTCTAGCTCATAAATAAAACTTAGAAAATATAATAAACCCCCATAGGTGGATAAAGAACTTTCCAAATTAGTCAAGGACCTCACGGA
The DNA here is from genome assembly GCA_001517045.1 of Pseudotsuga menziesii. Taxonomy (NCBI): domain Eukaryota; kingdom Viridiplantae; phylum Streptophyta; class Pinopsida; order Pinales; family Pinaceae; genus Pseudotsuga; species Pseudotsuga menziesii. The sequence continues at coordinate 250,076 of LPNX010258508.1, forward strand.
TTAGATAAAGCATGAGTGATTTGTCATGAATTGTGGAAAGACATGTTAATCTTGGAATATGGAGATAAAATAAGGGAGGATGGATTGGAAACAAAAGATATATGTTTTATAGTTGACTAGATTTACCTTATCCATAGAAAAGATGGAATAAATCACAATAAAGAGAGAATCTGTAGGAAGGAACAGTTACTAATTCTGGTAGTCAATAAAGTAGACAAGATCAAATCGAAATTAGAATAAAAGCGCTCCCGGGGTATACATGGAAAGTGTTGACCATGTGGTGCAAGTGGATACCAACTATTTAGGCAAGTAGGTAGGAAGTTAATAAAAAATGATTAAATACTTTATCTTAAGTATTGAATTGGGTTTATTATAGTCGCACACTAGACCATACCAAAAACTAGTTTTTCACGAAAGTAGCCAATACATAGTATAATGTGAGCATAATTTATAGTTTTTCAATAGAAAATTGAGAATAATTGTTCGAATTGAAATCATAAGAGTCTTAAAGGCTTGGTTTAATGTTGTCTTAGTTGTGACTTTGAAAAGTGATTATATTCCCCTCATTTAATGTGTTTTGGATTAGATTACCATTTTCAGAGCCTTTGGTATGTTGGTTTATGGGTTCTAGCAACTGAAAAATAATGTAATATAAAAGTTTTTTTGAGTTGTTTTTGGAGACTATTTTGATTAATGAAAAGAGAACCTGGTTTTTAAGTTGATCCCATGCTTTTTTCCCCTTCATTTGTATCAGAATGAGAGGAGGGTCACAAGCTTGAATGTTGGAGAGTAGAGGCATGGGTAAATTGATTCACCCGCCAATGAGAGAACCATCCTCCATGTGTGTTAGAACCTATTCACTTCCATGTGATAGTATGAACCACTAGTTGAGGGGTCCTTGTGGAAAATCTCAATGATATCTTGAAACACAACACAAAATAGAGTGATTTCCCACATCATCTTTGAAATATATGAGAGGTGGATAGTGTGTTTATGAAGTTGTTCGAGATAGATGGGAGGTTACAAGAAAAACAAATACAAAGGGCCACAGCATATGAGAGGGTTGTGTAGGGGCTTCTAGAGATAGAGAAAAAAATTGCGAGTAGTTAGAAAAAGGAGTGGAAGCCTACGTGAGGAGTTGGAGATTGAAGAAATCCCCAGTATAAGGAATAAAAAATTGGGTTAAATTCTCTAGTGAATCATGGAAAAAGGAGTAGAATCTCAACAAGAGTAATCGACACAGAAATTTGTATTCTTCATCTTTTTTTCTTGTAAGCCATTGTATCCTTGTTTATGAAAAGATATTTTGTAGAACTCACTTGAGAAGAAATATGCATGATTTGAAAAAAAATTAATGTGATATGTTGTATGTTTATCATAAGCATTGTATTTTTTGTATTTATGAGGATGTAGTCTCGAGTTGGTGGTACAAGTACATTATCCTTAAAGACTTTTTCTGACATTGATGTATATGTGATGTTTATTTTTTGGTGTGGTGTTTAAAATTATTGTTTATGTTGATGGGATGTAGCCCTATATGGTTGATAGTTGCTTGATTAGTGAGTTTTCTATTTCTTTGATCCTATTGAGGTTTTAAACTTGAAGTGAATTGTTGATAGAAAGGGAGATAGGAAGTTGATATGGTTAATATTATTGAAAGGAGCATGCATCCATGTCAAGACGGCAAATGAAATTTGCATTTGCAAAAAACATTGGGTAAAAAATGATCCATAAAGAGGATTAAAGTAAACTTTAAGGATCGGTCATATATTTGATAAAAATAAATTGTAGAAAAGAATGGAAGAGATGTGTTACAAATGGAGTGAAAGGTGTAAAAATAAAGTATTTTGAAAATGTATTTGTATGACACAATTGTGAATGATTGAGGATATTTCTAAAGAACATATAATTACATGAAGAAACAAGCAATCAAGAATAGGGACATATGAATAAAATTTAGAATAATAGAGGCAATATGAAGAAAACCACTTGAAAACAAGAATAAAATCGAAATTTTCATAAGGAACTCTACAAGAGAAATATTATCATAACACAGGTAGATAGAACGAATATTATGGTAAACTAATACCTCAAACAAGATGAAGTGGAATATGATGAATAAATTATTGTATATTGACTAAATGAACAAGTTTAGCCTTGGCTTGCAAGGAAGATGTTGATGTTGAAAATGGTGAGCAACTCATGCAATGTTTGTCAAAGTTGAATGAATTTGAGCAAAGAGTTTGTGAATATGAATATGATATAGCTAATGAAGCTATTATTCTAGCTAATCTTATAACTTCAAATATGAATAATCGCAAAGAGGAGAAGCAACAACCATAAACTATGATGAACTCCTCAAGTAAGAGGGTATCCATTAGGATGTTTAGGAAGAAGAGATATTAAAGAGAGTAATCATCAAGACAATTGATATGTTTGAAAATCATGGTATTTTTTTTACTGTGCAAATACAATGAAGTAGAAGTAATCCTCGTTGCTGTTGCAGAACATGAAAGTGAAATTGAGAACAAAGTTAAAAATGAATATGGTTGCAGCCATGCATAAGTTGCAAGTGAAGAAGAAAGAAACCACATTAATGCAGCATATGAAAAAGATAAATATGTTGGTAAAGTAAGTAAATAAGAGTACAACTTTAATGCTAACCTTGAAGTGAATTTTTATGAATATTTGGAAAACATATTGTACAAAAAAAAAAAAAAACAATGATGTTGAAAATGTCAAAGCAGAACTTGATGAATTTTATGAACAACCTATATAGTAGCGTCGTCTATAACTTGTAGACATGTTGAAAATTATTGAAGCAAACACGGGTTTTAAGGACATACAAGAGGAAAACAAACTTGAAAGTGTTTACATGTTAAATGCATATTATGTGGATCACACAAAGCATAAATGTTACGGTTATATGCATGAAAAAAAGATCCTCTATGAGGATGGACACATTTATAATAAAGTTAAGGTTTATGGGTTCCCGCAAGAAGCTGCTACCCAGTTATGATGCAATGCGAGCGTGCTAGTGGAAAAAAAATAGCAATGTGCATGCAACCTTGGACGCATGCATGCGTTCTTGCTTTGGCAATGGCGAACCTCAACCTCAAATTGCCAATGTTGAAAATAGGAGCGTGCACACACACCTAATGACATGCATGCGTGTATGGGTACACATGCGTATTTGGATGCATGCGTTTGTTTTTTGCATATTCATACATGGACGTGTGTGCGTCCCTATGTTTAAAAAAACAGTGAAAAGTTTTTATTAATTCACAAATGACTTGCGAGCGCGCAAGATACCCGAAAACGATGTCCAAGGAGGCCAAAATGATACCCACGAAGCCCAAAATAAGTGTCCAAGTAACCTAAAATGACACCCATGACATTGGAGTAAGGTAGATGGAATATTTTTTGCATATGTTTTTAATTTTTTTTATTGTTTTTCAAATAAAATATAAAATTTGCAAATGAATTGAAATGGAAAGAATTTGATATTGAAGATACCAGTTACCTAAACATAATGACAAATACCAATGAACCATCTGAACAAAGGAGTGAAACAACCAATCAGAGGACCCAGTAAACACAGAATTAAACAAAGAAAACCCTGAAAATGGATTTGGTGAACCAACAAAAAACCACGAAGATGAATTACATGGGGATAAACCAGTTAAGAATATTGAGTGATGAACTGAAGAACACCGAGGAACCCTCTCAGGTTTCCCTTGCCACATCACTACAAAACATAATAGAGTCTATCAACATTGTCCATAGTGAGATAACCAATTTGGGCCAATAAAAGGATCAAACGAGAGAACATTATGGCACTTGTATATCTAAAGAAGATATAAAAACTTGAATATCACCAAATCCCAACCGTGGAGCAAATTTACAGATCCGAGAATACGACAGCCTCCAAATGTGAGGAAGAGGTGAGTTTCCATGGATTGGTGTAACTACCAGCCATGGAGAGAAAACTAGAGGAAGAGATGGTTCATGGTTTTCTAGAAGCCTCCATGCAACAATGTCGAGGTCCCACAGTATTTTCTGAGGAAACTGTTGGCTTAGTTTGTGTTAGGGTTTCGTGTGAACTACTTTGACATCACCGAGTTCAAGCACATCAGTTTTGGTTCATCCCAATATCAACCTCATGCTCGCTAGAACCCACTCAAAGGACCTCCTACACCTAGGTGGGTATCCATGCCATGTTCCCTTGCAAGAGCATGCCACAAAGAGATACCTACACCAGGTTAGTTATTGTTTTATTTAATGTTCAAGTATTGATTATACGTTATGCAATCTCATAATTTCTAATAAATTTAACTTAGAATCATATGTTGATGTATTGATTTGTTTTAATCTATAGCTATTCAGTGTTGAGTCTCCAACACCTAGGTGGGGGGATGTTGGTTCCTTCAACCTAGATGGATCTAGGGTAGCTGTAGAGGACATCGCGACACCATACACATAGGTAGTTTTCTTTTAGAAATTAAATTTAATGTTAGTAGTTAATATTGTTTTCTAATGTATTTAAAATTTACTAATTGAATATAAATACTTTTGTGTTTGCACAGGTGGTCGCAGCAGTCAGTGACCAGCCATCCCTATTAGGGATCAGGAGATCCCCTCATGAGCAGGTGTTGTGTAATAAAGTATAAATTTAATTTAATTTTTGATGGCTTATATTTCTATAGTTATATTTTTTATCTACTAATATACAAGGCCATGAATATGTATGTGCATCCGAGTACATAGGCATGTCGGTGTCACTATCTCTCCATCAACTGCCTTTTTCCCACCATATATGCCACGTGTAGCCCCTGGCATACATGTCCCTTTTCTTGCATCCCTCGCCACCCTGTACCATCCATCCCTTGCCTCCCATCCACTACCACACTTCCATCAAGCTCCCCCTTCTTCATCATAGACTTTGCTCAC
>LPNX010258508.1:255093-272593 GCA_001517045.1 Pseudotsuga menziesii
CAGCCTGATCCCCCATATTCCCCCACCACCATCATTTCCTCTTCCATGGTGGCCCATTCAATTCTACAGGTAGTTGGGGTTTGTCATCATACATCACCACTTTTCCCTCTCTAGTCCATGCCCTCTCTCACCATGCCTTCTAGTTTTGTACCCAACATCGATGTGGGTGCATCCTCTATTGTGCCATCTACCCCAGCATCAGAGCAGGTTGTCTAGCGCACTGCTCCACCTACCACCATTGAGGACCAGTCGATTGCTCCACCTTCCATCCCTGAGGGCTAGCCAATTGCTCCACCTACTCGACCCTAGGACCAACCTGTTGTATTCATGGTGAGATTGATTTTGTTATGAAAATATCATGCAATATTAGTGAAAATTAACATAAGTAGTAAATTGTATGATTTATCTTACTTTCTAAATGTTGTAGGGTGGTATTGCCGAGAGACTTGGATCATGGAGGAGGGTATCCCGCTCACCACTTATGGTCTCATCTGAGGTAAGCTATTTAAGATTTGAAAACTTAATTTTGATTTTGAAATTGTGTTTTATACTTGTATAATTACATATAGGAGTTTACATTTTATTTTTGTTGTTTTGGAGCCTAAGGGGAGGTGGTCGAAGTGGCCAGAAGAACCGAGCGTCCTCTAGCTCGAAGAAGAGGAAGATCAATTTTTGAGGTGCACCTGGGAGCTCTAAGGGTGGGAAGGAGAATCGAGAGACCCTCCTATGTATACTAGACATGATGTTGCATTTTGGCATCTTTTTCCATATTTTGTATAGGGCACGAGTTGCCATTGTATGGACATTCGGAACGATGTTCCATTTTTCACTACTGTTGTTAATGATTGGAAATTTGTGTATATGAATATATCATTTTGCACTAACTTATATTACTTTTCCTTTGATTACATATTTGCATACATTATGTTGAATGCAGTAGTAGATTGATGTTTATGCGCTTGCAATACTTATTGTTGACGAAGCAATAAAGTATCTGTGTTCACAATAAAATGATTAAATTTTTTAACACTGTAGGTTAATTAACAAAAAATATACACAACTGCATAAATGTGTACAATAGCAATGATAATTTTAAATAAAAAATACTTGTTCTTGAAAAACATACTGCAAATACCTAGCTTGTCCCTTCACCCCTCATCCCTTCCATTTATTGTCTCTGCTTACGATACTTAGCTTTGTCCTTGTTATTATTAACCTAAACCCTAAGGACCTAGACCTAGCTAGACACCTAACCTAAGACCATAGCTTTCTACCCTTCCAAAGCCTTCCTCCCTTCTCCATATCCTAACCTACCGACTTACCTTTCAACCTCACCTCTCTCATTTGCTAATCCTAAGCTTCGAATCTCATACTCCTATCCTCAAATTATAGGATCAGAACTTGGTCCCCTTGAAAAAACCCTTCTCTAGCCTTAGCATCCCTCTTAGGACTCTACATATCATTGACATTTCCAGCCATACATAAGAACTTTTAACTATGATCTACAAGTACATTTTCACTACTAAAATACAAAAAACACCTCTAAAAAACATGTACAAGATACAATCTTTGTTGAGGACTATCATATAGGTACTTGTTGGCACTCTTGTCTTGACTAGAAATTACTAGTTGGGATAGTCATAGTAAAATTTGTCTTGGCTGGAAAATACATTTAGTTTGACAATCCCATTCATTGACCAAGTTGGAATTGACAATACTTGTAGTCCACTTGCATTTACCTAACAATTTTATTCCTAATTGGAAACTTGAAATTGACATAGCTATTACATCTTTACTTTGAATGGAAGTAATATTTTGGGACAGTCATACTTGGCTGAAAGATATCATTGGTTTGACAATCTTATTCATTATCCAAATTGGAATAAAAAGCACTTTTTTTCCTTTGGTATTTACAGAGTAATTATTGTCTCATTTTGCAATCTAGAAATTGATATTGGAATGATCTTCTCTTACTATTTCATAGTATTGATGAGCAAAGAATCATATTGAACATGACTATTGTTGGCTAGAATTTGTTACATATACTTGGAAAACATTGATTTTGATAAATTTGATAGTTTATATCATTTGAAGATGAAGTTGACATTGCTTACTCTCATTGAATACATACATATTTGTTATGCTATTGTTGAGCACTCGCAATTTTAATGATCTCTTTTACTTGTAGATTTGGCATAGGATAACTGGATTTTAAGGGTTAGCATGCATAACCTAGGGCTTAGAACCAACGAGGAAACCCTAACCCTAACTCAAGTTTAAAGGTTATCATGCATAACCTAGGGTTTAGAATCTACGAGTAAACCCTAAACCTAGGAGGGAAACCCTAACACCAACGCTACCTAACCATCTCTTGTGGAATATTATTAAGTAACTTTTGGTTTGTATATCAGAATGCCTAGGATTGTAGTCATATGTCACATATTCTTTATACACTAATAAAATGACATACTCTTTACAGTTTATCATGCACAAATTGCACAAGTTGATGTTAATAAATGGGGAAAAATTAACCCTAACAAGAAAACTATTTTGACTTGGATGGAAATGATTCTTAGTTTGACAGTCCTATCTTCATGAAAAGCGGATTGCTTGGGATCTATGTCAATGTACGTTGGTTTCAAAATATGTTGGATTTGTACAATATGATGATAATGTCCCATCAACACCACTAACATGCTTCAACAACATGCATAATTGAAAGGAAAATTACATCCAATGTTATTCGCAATCACCCAACCAACCATTAAATAAAATATTGAATCATCCTGTAGTGTTTGACCTCCCTCTTTCATAAGAAATATTCATTATGGTTATTGGATTGAAAGCATAATTCTAGGTATATGGTCTATTCTATATATATGGTTTATTCTAGATACATATATTCTAGGTATACGGCCTATTGGTGTTGATGTATTTCTAACTTTGGAATGTATTCATCTATGTATCTTACGTATTGTAACCCGATGTTTATTCTGGGATGTATCTATAATGTAATTGAGTCATGTTGTCATGCCCCGATGTTCTGATTGGGAGGATCAATAATGTAAAAAAGTCATGTCATTGTGGGTAACCCTCCGATTGTCTAAGGGTTAAATTCCCTGCAGTTCCGGGGCACTAGGGTTATTAGACTCTCCTAGTAGAGGTCGGCTCTGGTAGGGTTTTAGTCATGTCAGGATTAGTATAAATAGAGAGATGGATCCTCTATTTATCACACAAATCATACACACTCAAGTGTAGCGCATAGTTGAGGAGGAGAAGACATTGGGGCTAGACAAGAAAAAGGTCACTGCTATTGGAAGATCACTTACTGTTTTGGTGCTGATTCTATCTCTGAGGAAGTTGCAGGGTTTTCTCCATTTATGGTTTCCCCAAGGAAAAAAATTGTGTTCATTGTATCTTGTGTTTGATTACTGTACTTGTTATTCTCTCAGTTAAAGATCCTAAATAATGCTAGCTTAATGTTGAAAAACTAACATGGTATCAGAGCTAACCTGAGAAGAAGACACTGTGCAGCTATGGGAACTAGGGATTCCTATTTTATGGATATTCCTCCACAAATTTTCAGCAAAAGTAAGGTGTAATAACTCTCCTCCTTAGGGCGCATCTTTCTGTCGAATCAGAATCCAATTCTGAGGTTTTTCAGTTTTGGATCTGACACTATTGCCAAAAATTAGGGCTTTTCATAGAAGAGGAATTTTTCAGTGATTCCATGCCTGGATTGATCTCCTCCCAAAAATTGAAGTTAGGGATAAATTTCAAGGCATTTGGGTGGACAGATCTCTAGAAAAGTAAAACCTTAATTTGCTCCTGATCTAGTACTGCGTGATTTCAGCTTCAAATCCAAATCTGACATATTGACCTGGTAAGATCTAAATCTCTTGTATTTCCATTTTAGGTTCTCAGTTTAAGATGTCTCATCATACCAAGCTTGATGAAAATCTTGAGGGAGCTGATAAATTCCAAGCTTGGAAGTATAGTATCTTCCCGGTCCTAGAAGAAAATGAGTTGGACTCCTACATCCATGAGGAGGTTCTAGTTCCAGAGGGAGATGAGGCAAAGGCCTTACACATGAATAATATGGTTATGGCAAAGAGGATCATTGTTGATTCTATCAAGGATCACCTTATCCCATAGGTGTCCTCTCTCAAGACACCTAAAGCTATGTTTTATTCCCTAACCAAATTGTTTGAAGGGAAGAACATAAATCGAAAGATGAATCTAAGGAATCAATTGAAGAATGTGAAGATTCAGAATGCAGATACCATCCAGTCTTAATTCACAAGGGTTTCTCAGATCAACGAATAATTAGAAGATGTAGATGAAGAAGTGGAGAATGTAAATATTGTGATGAAAACTCTGAATGGCCTTCCTAGGTCATGGGTTTCATTAAACCAATGAATCTATGCCAAAAAGAAGTTAGTCAAATTCAACAAACTATGGGAAGAATGTTTCCAAGAAGAAGCATGGATAGCATCTCGAGAAGACAATATGGGAAGTGAAGATCAAGCTCTCACAGTTCACTCCAAGAAAGGCAGAAGAAGTGCTCATCGCCCCAAAGGTAAGAATCCTCATCATAGAGATAACAATAGAAAGAACCTATCTAGATTAAGATGTTATACATGTGATTAAATAAGACACTTTGCAAAAGACTGTCCTAAGAACAAGTTCCACTCTCATAAGAAGAAGGGGAACAAAATAAGACATCATGCTCATGCTGTAGAGGGTGATGAACCATCCAAGAAAAGAACCAGATATGAAAGTGAAGATTCTTCAAGCGAGGATAAATATCTTTTGATATCTGCTCACACAAGTAACATTACTCATGGAAGTGATTATTGGCTTATAGATAGTGGGGCTTCCAAACATATGACTGGATTCAAGGAATCCTTTGTGAGACTGTTAGAACATGAATCACCTCACAAGGTGAAGCTAGGAGATGACTACCAATATCCAATAAAAGGTATTGGGGAATCGTTCTATAAACTACACTCTGGAAAGTCTCTAAGAATGAAGGAAGTATTGTTTGTGCTAGGAATCAAGAAGAACCTCCTCTCCATATATGCACTAGATACGAAAGGAATGAGGGTTGCACTCATAGATGGTCAAGTCATCATGTGGCCAAGAGGAAAGACTATTGATGATGTGGTGGTGATTGGAGAACAAGAAGGAGGATTATACAAATTAAAGGGCCATCCAGAACAAGCATTGGTCCATGACATAGTAGAGCCAAGCAAACTTTGGCATAGAAGGCTTGCACATGTGCATTATAGACCACTACCAATTGCAAGAAAAGCTGTTGAAGGTCTTCCATAATTCCAAGAAAAATATGATGGGGTCTGTAAAGGATGTGTGAAAGGAAAGAATACAAAGAAGACATTTCCTAGTAGCAAAAGAAAAGCCAAAGGAATCCTAGAAATCATCCACTCCAACGTATGCGGTCCTATGTCATCAAATTCACTAAGCGGGTATGCATATTATGTTTCTTTTATTGATGATTTTTTTAGGAAGACATGGGTTTACCTCATGAAGAACAAAGATGAAGTATTCAGAAAATTCAAGGAATTCAAAGCTGTGATCAAAAACCACACTAAAAAGAAGATCGTGACTTTTTGATCAAACAATGGCGGAGAATTCACTTCGAATGAATTCAAAGAGCTATGCAAAGAATCAGGGATTAAGAGGGAGTTGTCCAGTCCTTATAATCCACAATAGACTAGGATTACAAAATAGAAGAACATAACTATCATGGAATTTGCAAGAGTTATGCTTCATGATCAAGATCTTCCTATGCATCTTTGGGTTGAAGCTTCCCTAACAGCAGTGTATGTACATAACCGTACTCCACATAGAGTACTCAATAACAAGACTCCCGAAGAAGTATTCTCTGGCAAGAAGGCAGAAGTCAAACATCTTAGAATATTCAGCTGTCCTGTGTACATACACATTCCAAAAGAGAAGAGAACAAAATTACATCGTTCAGGAAAAAAGGGTATATTTGTGGGATACTCTGAAAGCTCAAAGGCTTACAGAATATATTTCCTAGGATATAAGAAGATTGACATCAGTAGGGATGTGACATTTGATGAAGAAACGACTTACATCAAATCCAGAAAGAGACCTGCTAAAGAACTTGAAGAAGAAGAAGCACCCAAAATTCATGATACAACCATGAATGAAGAAACTCAAGAAGAAGATCAAGATTTCAAAGAACCCCAAAGACCTGTTGATCCACCTCTAGAGAAGAATCCTCATAAGAGGAAACCTACTTGGGTACAAGAACTTATCCAAGGTACAGAGAGATATGGGGCTCCAGAAGAGAATCATAGAGAAAGAAAAAGGACCAGATCTTGCTCCGGCTATGTAGCTTTAGTATGTGATTTCATTGATAAAGAACCTTCCAGTTATGAAGAAGCTGTAGAATGGACAGAATGGAAGGATCCTATGATCGAAGAATATCCATTGATCATCAAGAATGATGTTTAGGATGTTGTTCAAAGACCAGAATGGAAGTCAGTTGTAACGTCCAAATGGATCTACAAGATTAAACATGTTGTATATGGTAGCATTGAAAAATATAAGGAAAGATTTGTGGCTCAGGGTTTCTCTCAAAAGGAAGGAATAGATTATGAAGAAACATTTGCTCCTGTAGGCAGATACGCTTCCATCAGATTGGTACTTGCTCTGGCTATAGTGACGAAATGGAAGATGCACCAGATGGATGTCAATACTGCCTTCTTGAATGGTGTAGTGGAAGAGGAAGTGTATGTAGAGCAGCCACTCAGTTTTGAGACTCGTGACAGGGATTCTCATGTGTGCAAATTGAAGAAAGACCTGTATGGTTTGAAACAGGCACCTAGGACTTGGTACAACAGAATTGACATATTTCTATCTAGTTTGGGCTTTACCAAGAGTAAAGCAGATTCCAAACTTTACTACAAGGTTGAATATGGAAACCCAGTGATGCTTCTACTATATGTAGATGATCTATTTGTGACAGGTACGGATGGGTTGATTACTGATACGAAGAAAAATATTGCTGTTGAGTTTGAAATGAAGGACTTGGGGATGATGCATTACTTTCTAAGTATGGAGGTGTGGCAGAGTATAGATGGAATCTTCCTTGGACAAGGGAAGTATGCAGTAGAGATCTTGAAGAGGTTTGGGATGGTGGACTGCAAGGCTATGGCCACACCTATGGCATCAAACTTGAATCTCTTGAAGGATGCTTCATCAAAGTCGGTTGATGTTATGATGTATCATCAGATGATTGGGTCCTTAATGTACCTAACAAACATGAGATCAGGCATTTTCTTTTCTATGAAAACCTTGAGCCAGTTCCTGACAGATATGAGACATGTTCACTTAATTGCTGCAAAGCATATTCTGAGGTATCTGAAGGGTATAGTTTATTATGGGCTCAGGTACGATGTGAATCAGAAAATTAACCTGGAGGGTTATGTTGATTCATATTTGGTAGGCAATGCCATCGATAGGAAGAGCACTTCAGGGTGTTGTTTTAGTATGGGATCAGGTGTGATCTCTTGGTTTATCAGGAAGCAATCCTGTGTGGCACTGAGTACAACTGAAGTAGAGTATCATTACAGCTTGTTCAACTAGTTGTGAGGAAGCATGGCTAAGGAAGCTACTATCTATTTTATTTGATCTCCAGTTGGATGATACTTGTATACATTGTGACAACTAGAGTTGCATGAAGTTGTCATAGAATCCAGTGTTCCATGACAAGTCGAAGCATATCAAGATCAAGTACAACTATATCATGGATATGGTGCAGAGGGGAGCAGTGAAGCTCCAATATGTTGTGACGAAGGAACATATAGTTGATGTATTGATGAAGCCATTGGCTAGGCTGAAGTTCAAGTACTTCAGGGAGAATCTTGGTGTTTTCCAGATCGAGGTTTCCTCCAAGGGAAAGTGATGAGACCCATACCCATTTTGACATGGTGAGAGAATTGGTTCCTTCCATGTTAGATGTGAGTGCTACCCATTCTATCAAGTAGGACAGATGTAAGGGCAACTACCATTCTCTAGGAGAATGGAGGCACCTAGTCAGTTACCAGGAAAACTTAGTCTAGGACTAAGAAGCCATTCTGATGTGATAGAGGGATGTGTTCCCACTTGATCAGATGTAAGGGATAAACCATTTTGTCATGGCTAAAGGATTAGGTTCCTTCCATCTCAGATATGAGTGTTGGCCATTCCGACGAGTAGTTTGGATGTAAGCGCAACTGCCATTCTCTAGGAGAATGGAGGAACCTGGTCAGTTACCAGGTAGCTCAGTCAAGGACTGGGGGCCATTCTAATGTGACTATAGGATTGGTTCCTACAAGATCAGATATTAGTGAAATGCCTTCCATCATTGTGAGTAGAATGTGTTCCAGCCTAGATGGATGTAAGTGCAGAGTCCTTCCATCATTGTGAGCAAGATGTGGTCCAGCTTGGATGGATGTAAGTGCAGAGCCCTTCCATCATTGTGAGTAGGATGTGTTCCATCCTGGATGGATGTAAGTGTAGAGCCCTTTCATCATTTTGAGCAGGATGTGTTCCAGCCTAGATGAATGTAAGTGTAGAGCCCTTTCATCATTGTGAGAAGGATGTGTTCTATCCTAGATGAATGTAAGTGCAGAGATCATCCATCATTGTGAGCAGGATGTGTTCCATCCTGGATGGAAGTGTGGAAATATTCCATTGTTGTGAGCAAGATGTGTTCCAGCCTAGATGGAAGTACATAACTCTTCCATCATTATGGGCAGGGATTGTTCCATCCTGGATGGATGTGAGTACTCTACCTTTCTGATGAGTAGGTCAGATATAAGTGACGAAGAATACCTACATGGAGGCTAGGCCTACAACCATCATGAAAAAGGGTTGGATCTGTAGAACTTCCTGTGACGAGAAGAATCACGAGATAGCACTCGTGATGATCCAAAATGAGTGATTATCTAGATCCAATAATGATGCCCAGTGATGATCCAGATCCAGTGATGATGATCCAGCATTGATGACCTAGATCAAGTGATGATCCAGATCTAGTGATGATGTCTAGTGATGATCTAGATCAAGTGATGATCTAAATCTAGTGACGATGTCCCATGATGATCCCGATTGAGTGATGATCCAGATCTAAAGATGAAGATGACTTAAAGATGAAGATGACTTGAATACTAAGAATACTTGAAGATGCAGATGACGAGATGATCCAATTGATACAGAGAAGAATACCAGTGGTGAAAATTGTGTCGAAAGAATACCTTCCTAGTTAAGAGGGAGTGTTGATGTAATTGTAACTTTAGAATGTATTCATCTATGTATCTTATGTATTGTAAATCGATGTTTATTCCGGGATGTATCTATAATGTAATTGAGTCATGTTTTCATGCCCCGATGTTCCGATCGAGAGGATCAATCATGTAAACAAGTCATGTCAATTCATTGTGGGTAACCCTCTGATTGTCTTAGGGTTAAAGTCGTCGTAGTTCCGGGGCACTAGCATTATTAGAATCTCCTAGTAGAGGTTGGCCATGGTAGGGTTTTAGTCATGTCAGGATTAGTATAAATAGAGAGTTGGATTCTATATTTATCACACAACTCATACACACTCAAGTGTAGCACATAGTTGAGGAAGGAGAAGACACTAGGGATAGACAAGAATAAGGTTACTACTGTCGGGAGATCACATACTATTTTGGGATTTTACTGTTTTGGTGCTATTTCTATCTCTGAGGAAGTTGTGGGGTTTTCTCCATTTATGGTTTCCCCGAGGAAAAACACTGTGTTCATTGTCTCTTGTGTTTGATTATTGTACTTGTTATTCTCTCAGTTAAAGATCCTAAATAATGCTAGCTTAATGTTGACAAACTAACAATTGGTTTCTAGTTAAGTGAGACCAACAAATATAATTATCTAAAACTAATGAGTTCATAAAATTCTAGTTTGTAGTTGTATGTGTAAATGTTTAAACACTATATTTTAGGTTGTGGTTTGTAGTTCATTAAACATTATATTTTTTTATATTTGTTCTTGTAGATTAGGTATATGTTCTATTTGTATATAAAAGAGTGAGACTAACATAGAATTTGATCTCTATGTGTTTGAATTTATTTCAATTTATGAAATAGTGATTCACTTTATACTTGTAATCCATGTATGTGTCTCTACTTCTATTTCATACAATTATTTATTATACTCGTAATTCACAAAGCCTTAATTTATTTGTTGTAGTGAAGGTACATATATTCTAGGTAAATGGTATATTGGTTTTTAGTTGAGTGACACTAACAAATCTAATTATCTAAACCGATTGAGTTCATAAACCTTGGTTTTCAGTTCTATGTCTAAAATGTGTGAACGATAGTTTTTTAGGTTTGTGGTTTGTAGTTCATGAAAACCTAGCTATGTTGAAGTGCAGGTACATATCTTCGTGGTATATGGTCTACTAGTTTCTAGTTGAGTGAAACTAACAAATATAATGATATAAACCTAACGAGTTCATAAACCCTAGTTTGTAGTTCTATGTATAAATTTGTGAACCCTAGTTTTTCTTTCTATTTGTGCATGTAGCTTAGGTATATGGTTTAATTATTTCTACATAAGTGAGACTAACATATAACATGATCTCTATGTATTTGAATTTCTACTTCATAAAACCATAGTTTTTAGTTATATATGTAAATTTATAAACCCTAGTTTTTAGGTTTATGATTTGTAGTTGATGAAACCCTAGTTTTTTTGGTATTTTCTCTTGTAGCTTAGGTATATGGTCTAAGTGGTTCTACATAAGAGAGACTAAAATAGTACATCATCTCTATGTATGGGAAATTCTTTCAATCCATGAAACCCTAATTGGGTATATACTTGTAATCTATTTATGCGTTTTTTCTTCTAATTCATACAATTATGTGGTTCTACTTGTAATTCATGAAAATCTAGTTTCTTTGGTGTAGTGTAGGTACATAGCTTCTAGGTACATGATATATTGGTTTCTAGATAATGGCTTGTCAGGAGACTGATAGAGTCAATTATTCATCGATCGGACCTCAAGTTTTCGAGTTAGGTTGAGTTGAAATTTGCATGAAACTGCCGTTCGGTGACACTTGGTGACTCTCGATATGGGAGCAAAAAACAAACAGAGCATAAATATTGCATGTCGTTGGATCTAGAAAGTGTGTATGGGAAATGTTGATATGGGAACACTTCCAATACTGCTACGGTGGATGGTTTTGCATAGTTGACCCACCAGTGCGAGAGTTGCAATGAAAGAAAGTGAGCAAAACCCTAGTTTATGAAACCGATGAACAATGAAGTAATTGAGCCATGAACATGTGGTGTAGAGGTCCCCTAGAGGTAACAACATGCTAGGAGACAAATGAATTTGACGACTTGTTTATCTGATCACCGGTTAGCAAGTTATGTCGAGTTGAAAGTCGCATGAAAATGTCATTTAGGGACACTTGGTGGCTCTTGGTTCAGGAGTGAAAAAACAAAAGGAGTAGCTAGATTACATGTTGCCAGATCTGAAAAGTGTGTTTGGGAAATTCTGATATGGAAACACTACCAAGACTGGCATGGTGAAGGGTTTTTCAAAGTTGACACACCAATGCAAGATTTGCATTGAAGGAAATTGAGAAAAACCCTAGTTTACGAAGCTGATGAAAAATGAAGTCACTGGGCAATGAAAACCTGGTGGAGAGGGCCCAATAGAGGTAATGGAATTTCAGGAGACTAACAGAGTCGATGGTTCGTTGATCCGACCTCCATTTGTCAAGTTATGTTGAGTTGAATGTCGCATGAAAATGGGGTCCATGCAACCCTGGAAACGACACATTGACCCTACAAAACCGTGTGTCGAGTGGTCACAGGTAGCTTTACCATGGTTTCCATGCCCAAAAAGACCTATAGGAACCAACAGAATCAAAAATCACCGCCGAGTCTGGTTTTTGGACCCCATCCTTGAATTGGCAAGGCTTTCGTGAATTACTTTTTCAGGGCTACTCCAACTCGCCATAGAATGTTTATTGGGGATCCAATGAACAAACCATCAGTTTGGTTGTGATTGTGGAATAATATTATGGCTAGGGCGGCCTCTTGCTTGACTTTGCATGGCCTGAGCATGCCTCTAAGCCAGGTTTTGAAAACTAAGGTTCGCCCTATTTGGGTCCATGCAACCTTGGAAATGGTGTACCAACCTTGCAAAACCCTATGTTGGGTGATCGAGGGTGGCCTTCCCATGGAATCCATGCCCAAACACACCTACAAGAGAATATGGATTCAAAAATAACTGCTCAGTTTTGTTTTATACCCCAACCTTGAATTCACCCATGCATCCCTGAATGGATTTTGCAGGCCTACTGTAGCTCACCATAGAACATTGACCAGGTATATGATCAATAAACTGTCAGTTCTGTTGGGATTTTGGCATGGGATTATAGCGAAGGTGGCCTCCCCTTCGATGTTGCATGGCCTAGGCATGCCTCCAGGAAAAATTATCTAAACTAGGGTTTTTCCCTAGTGGAGTGTAAGCACAATTACACAATCTCATTCAATATATCCATCTAGATCCTCTCTGTTGCTAATCTCCTCCACCAATCGCTCATGCTTTGAATGGGGAAATAATTAACCTACCTTGGTTGAGTTCTTGTTTAACATTGTCTGTAGATTCATGTTCATTCCAACAATCAAGTTTGTGAAGTGATAGACCACATAACCTGGGGTGTAATCCATGAATACATGACCACTAGTTCTTCTTCATTCCCATCTGGTGTAAGATATTCACCCTCAACCACCATAGAGCCAATAGGAAATTCATTTCCTTAATCATCAATCAATGATCCGTTTAGTATTTGCTTACCTCGAATGCATTCGGCGAACCAATAATCTATGTCCCATTCATTGTGTTTCAAGGAGACAACTACAGATATGTGTCTCGGCTATACAAGATCTTATATATGGTCGTAGTCTTTCAAAATCGTTGACCGACCCTACTCTAAGTGGGTTATTGCAGAGAACCATTGAACTATGGATTCTACATCTTTGATATGGGGATTTCGGTTAAACCTCATCTCCTCCCTTCGTACCGCGTTCTTGATCCATGCCCCTTCATGCTCACCTTTTTTGTGCTTGGTATCAAAGTAGTTCCATATATGCGACACATTGTATGTCTTATGTAACATACTCATCCATTGGAAGACTCAAGAATTTTTGAACTGGCCCACACAACCATATGACCATATCCAATACGGACACATCTGTTTATCTCCCTCCTTTAGTTGATCATAGAAAATTCGAAAACAATGTTGCACATAATGCAGATCATGGCATATATCATCACCTATGCAAAATTTTGCCTCCTTCTGTATTATTCTGTTGTTAATTCTTCTCTCATGGCCATGCCTATAGGTAATATGTACCATGATGCTAACTTTGTCGGAATGGTAATATTGAATATGAATTTCATTTTTTGTCTAAAGGGTGTCATTAGAGGAAATTTGAGGTCTAAAATGGGCCTCCTAAGGAAAATAATAAAATAATAGTTAAAATCATAAAATAATAGTTATTAATTTTGGAGGAAGAATGAAAAAACTACTTTTTGTGTTTGTATTTTCGACATATCTCCCTATGTTTTTACTCATATTTTGAGCAGGAGATCTCGTTGGATGTATAACTTAGTTGCACATCCAACGATTACCCACTTTGCATACTTTTAACAGACCCCTCTATCCAAAAAGCAAGAAATACTTGAAAAATGTGATGATGATGTCATCATCAAATGTTTTCAGGTATTTCTTTCTTTTTGGATAGCGAGGTCCATCAAAAGTATGTCATGTGGGTACTCGTTGGATGTGGAATTAAATTCTGCATGCAACGAACTCTCCCACTTGAAATTTGAGTAAAAGCACAAGGAGATATGTCGAAAATATGAATAAAAAAAGTGGTTTTCTTTTACGACAAATATGTTAATTCAACCATTATGGTTGACTTATTTTATTGAAATTATATTTATTCTTGAATTCCAACTCACAAAATTTATTGTTGGTGCGTTTTCTTATAAGGCCCATTTTAGACCCCAAGTTTCCTCTAATGAGTTTGCTACAAAATCCACAATTGACAATATGGTCACAATTGGAAATATGTCTCTGCATTTTCTGTATTGCTCATCCTGTCATCATGCTACATGCACATGTTGAACATACTAGTCAGTTTTCTTGTAGAACTCTGTAAAAAAATCACATACCCATACTTGTTTCCATGAAAACAAGTTTCGTATTAGAATGTAACCTTTAAAGAATGTATATGTAGAAATTGAATGTGTAAGAGGAAAAACATGTAATTATAATTTGCACCTATGACTTCACCAATGCAATATTTTTACTTTCCTTTGCAGTATCTGATTGATAGGTGTCGTACTTTAAGCTTTACAGCTCCATGGTCATACTGCCAAATTGATGCTCATTGCTTATATGAATGCAACGGTTCAAAATAGAAAACCCACTGCACTTGGAACAAATCCCATCTAGACATGATTTTCGATAGTATTTGTATCCTTCATGCCTCAAACACATGATTCTGACCATAAAATATCTCGATGCGTTCGATGGTGTTACAAATTCATTGCAGCCCTGCTCAATGTTAGTATGCAAAACATAAAATATATGTTTATACGTGTCATACAAATATCCATATTCTACATGGTATCTACAATAGCATGTGTTATGATCAATGCATATACGAACGTACCATGGTTTACATTTCTCAAAGGACCTTTGGCCTAGGTTCAATTGTGTGTGCTCATTCCTAAATCTCTCATGGAGTTCAGTCTGTTTTTTGTCAAGGAAGTGTTTGACGTGGGATTCAAATTCAGTAGAATCTTTTCTCATCTTTAGAACATATCTTTGGTTAGATGAAGGTCTAGTATGATCATGCCAGAAATTTTCTACTAATTTCGTAACTGCATCAATTAGCTTCATATCTCGATGAGGCAACCTGCTGAAAAAATAGCAACAATCTTTTCTTGCTAGAGTATGAATATTTTGTCTTATAATAGAGTACTTCTTGAAAAATTTTCTATATAATTTAAGTACATGAGAAGTTTGTGAAAAGAGGTGACGTTGCTGTGTGTAATTTCTTATAACTGATTTTGATAACACACAACGATCCGCATAAAGATCATTAGTATAAGACGTCTTCCCAATCGCATTAAAATCAGATTGGATATTTCTAACAATATGATTGTTAGCCTCTGAACTTATAAACATCTTTATTCCCAAATCTCTCCTAACAACAACTAAACAATTTGACTTTAACAAACATAGTAATAGTTGACATTTACCTGCATCACCTTTGGATTTAAAATATTCCTCCATTAATTTTCTACATTTCCAATCGATAGTGCATTTGTGAAACTTACCTTCAAGGCCTAACAGACAACTTTCATCCACATGGATACTTCTAGGATTCCTTTTTCTTGCTCTAGACAGTCAAGGTAGGGAAGGTGGACATGATCTACGAATACCAGGGATTCTTTGTTGTGGTGCTTCATTCCCATGTTGGTCCATATTAGGAGTGTGTTCGACATGGTTGTGGTCTTCTTGGAGAGATTTCAAATTAATCATTGCTCCTATGTCCAACGCTTGATAGTCAACATCTCTCAATATATCTATGTCTTCAAGAGCTTCATCATGGATCATTGATGGATTGTTGGCTGGAGACTTTGTTGATGTTGGAAATCAAATTGGGTCCATTGGATGCAACCTCTTCACCCATGGTTTTGAACTATAGGTTTTTATGCCATCACTTCTGTTAGCATCAGTCGTAGTATCAGTGGAAATGTCTGGACCATGTCTCACTCTATCGATTTCCAACCTAGCCCTTTATCTTACCTCATTTTCATTTTCAATGGGAATATTCCTTATAGTTTTTCGTACTCTGGTATGTGATTTTCCCATCTCCAAAAGTTTATTTATTAAAACTATGAGGTCTACCCCTACATAAGAAGCAACAAATTAGGTATTAGTTACATTATACAAGAAACATGATGTGTTCCAACATAATTAACTAAATTACATATATGTTAGTATGGTAATTATTGGCATTGATACATAAATGCTGATTAAAGGTTTCTCTTTATGTTCAAACTAAAGTTTCATTTCTATACTCTATTTGATTCAAGTAAAGAGAGTCAAGTTTGCAGGTATTACAACTATAGGATTATGACTTCATTTGTGTTCAAAAAGTTTTGGAATTCACAATAAGATGACTGAAATATTCTTTATTTCCAACACCTTTGGATGAGATGACATTACACACAATATGCCACATTAGTTGTGAGGGAAGACACAAGTTGGTGTTTGGATGTCTTGTAAATAAATTGAATAAATTACACTCATTAATTTACACTAACTAAAGAGAACAAATTGAATAATTACACAATGAGTAGGTTGCAAATCCCCCCAAAAAAGGAGAAATCATTGAGGTAGAGGCATCATTGCTAAGCTCAAAGGCATTCTATGATAAATGTAGTATGAAGAGAAGTGCATGAAGAAGTTGTTGAACTATTCAATATGGACCCTCTCCCATGATTGCTTCCAAGGTTTTTATGCAAATTGAAGAGTCTCAAGAGAGAACCTCATCTATGCCATCCTTGTGGGAAATAAAAATATATTCATGTGCAAATGGTTATTTTTCTACATTGCATACTTAATCTTGTATAGAGAATATGGACAACTTGGTGAAATATTTAATATGGACCCTCTCCCATGATTGCTTCCAAGGTTTTTTTTTTTAATTTAAGAATCTCAAGAGATAAATTCATCTATGCCATCATTTTGTGAAATCAAAATATATTCATGTGAAAATGTATATTAGTTAACATTGCATTCTTCATCTTGTATGGATAATATGAGACTTGTTTAGATGTGAAGTTGGGAATTACTCTCGTGAAATTAATTGTTTTCTATGAGAGATATATTTTTGGAGGAATATGATAAAACATAAATCAATGAAATGATCTAAAGGATTGTGAATGAAAACAAGTATTTAAAATTCACCATACCTATTCAAAATGATCTCTTCTTGTAATGAAAACTTGTAGCTTGAATGTACCCACTAACTTCCAAGACCACTAAAGATGTTTGTTAGATTCCAAGAGTGATATTCTATCCAATAAATCAAAGAGTGTCCAATTGATGATTGATTATGACCCAAATTGCAAATTTCAGGAGCATAAAAGGCACAAACAGTTGTAGAAAACCCGTGAAAATTGGTAGAAACCCCAAAAATCCAGATCTATATTTTTTTCTAACTAGAAATAGGTGCGCGCACATGTATTTATGAGTGTACAATCATGTATAAGAGTGTGCATGGTTCTATAAGAGTGTGCATGCGTATCAATGTGTACGCACAGAAACATGTGTGCATGATGTTGTCTAACATTTACAACATTTAATTACTAATTTTTATTCCATTT